>VDFB02066235.1:49230-65672 GCA_007258455.2 Sequoia sempervirens
TGGATTGGTTTATTATCAATGTAGAGGATCATTTGATGCGTTTATTACTAAAATATCCTCGATGAAATTCACCTTGCATTTTCATGTCATGATATTTCCTTTTGATAGTAAGAATTATGGAAAAAAATCTATAACTTGGTCTTGGGTTCCATCACCTTCATGAGGTTGAAGACTATTGGAATGATTGTGAAAATGAAAATAAAATTAATAAAATGGATTGGATTTAAGGTTTTTCCTACAATAACTCAAAAAATATAGATTAAATTAGGATATCTAGGGCATTGAAGTTGATGAGTTAAATCTAATTGACCCCATCTACTTGGATCAAACATAGGCATAACCACTACTACTCATCAATTGCGGCATCAAAGAAGTACATAATCTAGAGGAAATAATGGCATACGCTATTAGAATATGAAAGGAATAGGTGATGAATAAAAATATAGAAAAATTAGCTACAAAGACCTTTGAGAAGAAATATATTGCAAGAGAAAAGGGAAAGAAGAAGATAAAAGCTTCCCCCTCTCATCCTTCATCTTCAACCAACTCTCAAATTACTAGAAAAAGTGGAGGTGATGATGAAGATCCTTTGAAGAAGATATTCCTAAGAAATCATGTGAAGGTGGTAAAAGAAATATAAAGAAAGAGAAGAAGTTAGAGGCCATTTAGGAGGAGGATGATGATGATGAAGAGGATATTATTGATAAATGGTTTTTGGATTTGATTGTGTAAGTTTTTATACATAAATGTTTTGGATAACACTTAGTGATCCATCATCAAGATGAGATAGAGATCTCAAGGATGAAAAATGATCAGTTTTCAAATTAATAATTGCATAAAAGGAAATGAGAGAGGGAGGAGAGAGGGGGGTTTGCATGTGAAACAATACACTAGATGCTACAACATATACATCGAGTTGAAGGAAAATGAGCAACAAAATCCTTACAACTAAGAAGAACAAAGAAGAACCTTTAAATTTTTATGATAATAAAGACAATTGATAAAAATATAAGAAAATAAATTAGGAAAAATATATATAAAAACTAGAAAATTTTGGCAAGAGTATTACTAATAAAGTTAAATAATTAATGAAGCTATTGGGAATTTAAAATAAAATGCTAGAAGATTTTTAGAAGACCAACACTAAGAATTTAAGGAAATAAAAATAGGGAGGAAAAACATATAAAATATTAATAAAAATTTAGATAGTTAAATTATTAACTGGAAATTAGATAGAAATAAATATATTGGAAACACTATTGCTAATAATATTAAGTATTATGAAACTATTGCGAGTTTAAAAATAGAAAGGAGGCACATGCATTAAAAATAAAGAATATAAAGAATATAATGAATCAATAGATCTATAACAAGATAAGGAATACAAATAGAGCTTGAGGATATATATGATTATTATAAACAATTTAGATTAATAAAATTATTAACTAGAAAAAAGGAAGAAGGAAGATATTATAAAATTGAGAAAAACATTCATTATAAAAAATTATTTATAGAACTAGATTTATTACATAGATATTGATATTGCTTCATCCCCTTCTTAGGTGGTAAAGTGGTAGGAGATATGATGTGCAATGCCACAAAGGTACTAGGGATCCTAACAAAAATACCCAAGGAAGGAATCACATTACTAATTGGTTGCATTATTGTTGTGACTTGAGGGTTGGTATAGGTGGGAATAGATGCAATTGTTTTGGGAGGAGGAATTTGGGTTCCTCCTTGACTTGTCACATTGCTTGTAGGTAAAGGAAAACTAGTGGTTAATATGAGGTGTTTTCCAATGATTTGAACTATGTTTTTCACAAGGTCAAGTTCGTCTTCACTTTCAAGCATGCGATGAATGTTGTCTAGAGTAAGTATTGCGGTAGTTGAAATGTTGTCATTTTGCACTTGGTGTTGTAAGTTTGCTAGGTCTTCGTGGACTTGGATTATGTTTTCTTGCGGGACACTATCATTCCTTGTTTCAGCATACATCACACTACTTGAAGGCAAAGAGTTGTTAAGGGTATGGTCCATACCTAGTTTACTAGTGTCAATAGTAAGAGTGAAAGAGCTAGACAACCCAACATCCACAATGATTGTGCTATTGCGGGATGACATGAGTCTCAAACATTGTCTCACTATAGTATTAGCAATAGGACACCAAATACTCATACAAGGGCTACTGAATGCAATATGAATGCAAATGCAATATAAGCTAAGAACAATGAAATTACTATAACAAAAATTTTAGAAACTTAAACAAAAAGTTATAAACAACAAATAGAAACTCAAAAACTAAACTTTAAATGCCAGAAAATGTAGTGGAGAATGTGCATAGGGACTGATTTTCCCAAGGTGGAAAATGAGTCCCAGTAGGGATTTTTTTCAAAATTTTTAGAGATTTTCACTTGAATTTTATGCTTTTTATGTTGTATGATCTAAATCCTAAGTGCAAATGCAGATTTTGTATGATTTTCACTAATTTAAGATGCAAAAAATGCAAGCTATATGAACTTTCACTAATGCAAAATTTTAAAACCCTAGAATGCCAAAATTAACTAATGCAAATCCTAATGCGATGTTAATGCGAGCCAAATCTAGGATGATGACACTCCAAATCAAAATCATGATGTTCTAAATACAGGTTCACCAAAATGGAACCTCTTAAAATGGGGGATTAAGTACTATCGTATGGTTTAGGACATATAGCACACCCACTTTTAACTTTCCATTCAAGGATAACCCTAGAGATCTCAATGCAAAGGAAAAAGAGAAGATGCAATAGGGTTGTCCTAGGGGATGATTGTAAACTAATGAGGGGTTCACCACCAAGTAAGAAGTTGGAAAGACAAATTCAATGTAAAGTATGATTCAAGATGAAACGGAAAACCCTAATTCAATGTAAAGCAACACTAAATGACCTAGAAATTCAAATGAAACAAAACAAAAAGCTACAGAAAGGACTGTGTGCACCTGGAAATCTAGATATGGCTGGAAGGAGGTCTGAAACACTAAAATTTCTACCTTTAATGCTGAGTGGGACTCATTCGCCAAGTTGGAAAAATCAGTCCAAAATCTAGGTTTTTTATGCGAGAACATGAATTTGCCAAATGGGTATCCGAATCTACAAAAAAATGAATTTTGACTGAAACTGGGACTCATTAGCTAGAAGTGGTGAATCGGTCTAGTTAGGGTTTTCTGAAGCTTCAAAGTTTGATGCTTCCCTTCTTTTTCTGCTTTGTCCTTCTTGATTGATTTCTGAATCTAAAACCCTGATTTGTAACTTGTAGGTGTTCTCCAATATTCTCCAAGGCTTGATGACAACTTTGACAACTTTATGCACTTTGAAAACTTTTCTCCTATCTTGCTCCTTAGGAAATCTGCAACCTAGACCTACAAATCACATATGAAGGAGAGGGAAAAATGTTGTTAGGTTAGTGGATAGGCGTTTGCCTTGGTCAAACCTCGTTTTGGTAATCAAACCTTGAAATAGAATCAAATAGGAATGGGGAATGATGAATGAACAAAATATGATGTTGCAACTCACCAAACCCTAGCAATGAAGTGTTGCAAACATGTACATATGCAATGGATCCAATGGATGTAGATATTGACTCTTGCTTGAATAGGATGAATCTTGAATGAAATGCTTGCTTGAATCACAAAACCCTACATCACAATTGTTATCTCTAAAACAAACATGATGCATGAAAGCTTTGACATGATGTTTGATGCTTGAATGTTACTCTAAAATGCTTGATAATCTGCCATTGAATGGTCTTGTAAACACTTGAATACACTAGTGAACTTAAACTTGCTATAAGGATGAATACTTGAATGCTTGGGGTTAAAATGAGTGAAAAAAATTATATTTATACTCAATTATGCAAAAATTCCCAAAATTACAACACTACAAACTGACATCAGATCTAGGAGGATTCCACCAAAATTTTGAATTAATTTTGATTTTGGGCCACACGAGACCCATTCGCCCAAGGTGGCGAATGAGTCCAACTAGGTATAATTTTTGGGACCATTTTTAAAAATGCTTAGAAAGGTGTGAAATAATGTTCAAGACCCAAAAATCTAGGTGGGACTCATTCGCCCAAGGTGGAAAACAAGTCCCAGATCACTAAATCTAGGCCACACAAGTTGAAAACACCTGAATTACGATTGGGTAATGATTTGTGTCGGGATTATCCTTCAAAAGATACATTAAATGAGGATTATGGATGCAAAATAAGGACAATAAGCATAAGAAATCCTGATTATTAATGACAACCTTATAAAAGTGTGAAAGCGTGTTACAACACTTCAAATAAGGTAAAATTAAGGTTAGAAAGAGATTTATTAGGTGTAATTAATTAATAAAACCTTAGAAAAGTGTGAAAGTGTGTTACAACACTTCACAACACTTTAGCAAGGTACCATTTAAATTCATTAGTTCACAAGGGCCTAGGACCTAATGTGAATGTGTTAAACAAGTTACAACACTAAATCAAGGTACCATTAAGCCTAGTTTACAAGGAGGTCCCAAACAAGTGAGGGAAAAGCATAAGGGATACTTTTTCCATTACCACAATAGTTCTACGGAGATGGTGATCAAATAACTTCAGGAAAGTATCATGCAAAGTAAGGAAATCTTTCTATGTGAAAATGGATTCTTCAAAATTTGTGAGATTCAAATGTGTACCCTACAAAATACAAAATAAATGATGACAAGATACAAAATATAAAATAAATGATGACAAGATACAAAATATTTATTCATGCATATAAATGGGTAAAAGAGTGTACCCCAAGATCTTTACTCACTCATTTTATAACACTTTGCATATATTTTATAAATGCATAGTCTTAGCACTCAACTTAACTCATTTGGTACATTAACCATCCCCAACCCCCAATTTTGATTCATTTAATGCACTAATCATCCCTAACCATGAACACATCAACCAACCACCATTCCAACTTTGAATGGTTGGACAAATAACTTTGGACAATTAGCTCCTTACAACATACCCTTAGTTGAGATTATACCATGGGTGTGATCCTATCCCTTTGATTGGGTTGCACCATAGTATAATCCACCTGATTTGTAATTCAAGTTTCCCACTCGCAATGCCAACTTTTTAAAAAGTTATCCATTAGTTCATGAATTGTGTGCTAAGAGTTGTGTCTATAAACATGTATTGAATGACATCTCCTAGGTCATTTAGGAACATTGATTAGCGACATCTTGCATAAACATTTAGAACATTTTAGTCAAAATTACATCATATCTCAATATTAGTCTTGATTCAATCTCATTTTCATTAGTTGCATTTGCATTCACATCATTGTTTGGTGTGTGTTTTTATCTTTATACAATGTTAATGAGCCTTGAATTTTATGAAAGAAGTTGATGGCCTTCCCTTTACATAGAGCAGTACCCACTATGGTTTTCAATAGAACCCCTTACTTAATGAATAAGTACATAGAAGAAGTGAGCACAATTCAAGAGGTCACATCAATCACAAAGAAGGTCACAATAGTTAGATAAGGCCAAGTGGGTGGTCTTGTTCCATGACTAGGCTACAAGTAGTTATTCATCCCATGAATCAAAAGGCTCAAAACATCTTTTTGTCAGAGTATCCTATTTTTTCCCCCAATATACCAAATCCTCATTTTCATTCTTTTCTCAAAATGTATTAGTCAATTAAACAAATCAAATTCAATATCACATCTTAATCATAGATACACACGTTTAGTTATTTCATCTTCCCACTCTTAAATACTCAAATTTCAAACATTTCCATTTCAATCTATTTTAACTTTAATTTAATTAACATTAATACCTAAATCCATCACTTTTTAACATATTTATAAATATTTGATTACCAAATATAAATATTTAACAACCAGCAAAATCACTATTGTGTAGGTATATAAATTTTTCTTGAGAGTAGCAAGAACTATGACAACACAAAATCCTGCTGGTTAAATCTAGAAAGAAGTACTCAACTTAACTCATTTGGTGCACTAACTATCCCTATCCCCTAATTTTGATTCATTTGATGCACTAACCATCCCTAGCCCCTAATTTTGATTCATTTGATGCACTAAACATCCCTAACCATGAACCTATCAACCAACCACCATTCCAACTTTGAATGGTTTGGAGAAATAACTCCTTACAACACACCCTTAGTTGATATTATACCATGGGTGTGATCCTATCCCTTTGATTAGGTTGCACCATGGTATGATCCACCTAATTTATAATTCAAGTTTCCACTCTCAATGCCAACTTTTTTAGAAGTTATCCATTAGTTCATCAATTGTGTGCTAAGAGTTGTGTCTAGAAACATGCATTTGAGGACATATCCTAGGTCATTTAGGATCATTGATTAGTGGCATATTGCATCATTTAAAATATTTTAGTCAAAATTACGTTGAATATCTCAATATTAGTCTTGATTCAATCTCATTTTCGTTAGTTGCATCTACATTCACATAATTGTTTGGTGTGCATTTTTATCTTTATACAATGGTAATGAGTCTTGACTATTATCAAAGAAGTTGATGGCCTTCCCTTTGCATAGAGCAAGACCCACTACGGTTTTTAGTAGAACCCCTTACTCAACGAATAAGTACATAGAAGAGGTGAGCACAATTCAAGAGGTCATATCAATCACAAATAAGGTTACACTAGTTAGATAAGGCCAAGTGGCCGACCTTGTTCCATGACTAGGCTACAAGTAATTATTCATCCCATGAATCAAAAGTCTTAAACATCTTTGTCATAATAATTTTTTTCTTCCAATATACCAAATCCATTCTTTTCTCACAATGTATTAGTCAATTAAACAAATCAAATTCAACATCCCATCATAATCCTAGATACACACATTTTAGTTATTTCATCTTCCCACTCTTTAATACTCAAATTTCAAACATTTGCATTTCAATCTATTTTAACTTTAATTTAATTAACATTAATACCTAAATCCATCACTTTTTAATATATTTATAAGTATTGGATTACCAAATATAAATATTTACCTAACAACTAGCAAAATCACTATTTGTGTAGGTATATACATAGGAAAAAGAACTATGACAACACAAAATCCTGCTGGTTAAATCTAGAAAGAAGTACGTACAAAAATAAGTCAAATTTAGGCCTTGTTTAAACTAGCAATCGCACCTATGGGGTGCAATGGGGACGCCGAAGAGAATTTAGTCATAGTTTGAAAGTGATAATAGAAAGTAAAAATTTGAGAATGCATTAAGATTAAGTTTAAGATATGAATGGTCTTGGTCTTGTACAATCATAAAAAGAATATCAGTTAATCTAATTAGACTGTCCAGATTATCATTATGCATTACATTTGGCATTTGAGTGCCTTCTTGTCTGTGTGACCTGTTAATCGTAAACTGTGCTACAGTATAGAAAAGATATCCTTTTTTTGTGACTTTATTTGGAAAATTGGCAGACCTTTTCCGATTAAAATGAACATTGTTGAATATCTCAAATGTAACAGCATTGTTCATAGTCTTCAATTTGGACTATGAGGGCCTCTTTGGCATATGTTTGAAAGTAAGGAATATTGCCATTAGAAGCACAGCATGATCTGCCTGTTTTCTCATAAACCTGTAACAATGAATATTTGTGCTTAGTTACTTCATCAGTACAGTAGATTGTAAACAAGTAGGTAAGCAAAATATTAACTCACCTAGCACTCTGCCATTTCCACTATTCATGCAAATATGTGGCTGTCATTTGAAGAAAAAGAGAGCCACTATAGCAAAGATACGCTTGTTTACTTATCTTGGAAGCTTTTCACAAAAGCAAATAGCTTCAAAATACCCTGTTTGAATGGTGAAATTATGAATCTTTTAATATAGAACTCTTGAAATTAAACTTCATTATTGATTTAAATTTCAAACATAGGACAATACAAATACATCCTCAAAACTATGAATAAAAATTAGTTCACAAAAAATAAAAGTACATATTTCACAAAGTTTGATACTTACCACTTTTTTTGAACAAATAGGAACAATTTCCTTTGGTCTAGAAAACTTCGTAGGAATGACTTTACATTTGACTTTGCATTTATTTGCCTGATGTATATCTTTCACCTGCAGATAAAAAGTAATAAAAACAATTCAGGAAACAGAAAATAATCTACCTCTGATAACATGCAATATAAACTATCAAGAATCACTCATAAATTCAAAGTTTCATTAGAATTCTTCATGTCCATGAGCTTTTAAGATGTGCAAAATATACTGTACCATACAATACTTTGTAAATTCATTAGATAAAAACATAACAAATCATGAGAGGACATAAAATTTTCTAGAATATAGGTATGAGAAATTATATGAAATAATGTGTGCTTGGCAATAACACGTAATGTTAATATGAATACAACTATAAAATAGTTTTCTATTGTAATGATCATGATATGTACAAGGGATGACAACAATCCATAAATCAGGTATTATTGAGCTTTGTATTTTTGTAGCAGCAGCTCAAGAATTGTTCTTGGTGGAGAAATAGATGATTTCATTATCAAATTATATAGCAAAAGAGCAGCAATTCAGGAAAATATAGTTGCAGGGTTTGTTGTCTAGCAGGCCATGTTTGACCTTGTAAATCACAATACAATAAAAAATTTATACCTCTAGAAATTATAGTTTACCTGAATCGTTTGAATTGAAGGCCCAATAGCTGAAATATTTTTTGCTACAAGCTGCAGGGTCTTCAATTTTTGAATTTTGATCCAAGCTTTCTATGCCTGGTTGTTCCCAACAGGAATAAGACACCTACAGCTCCTTCAATGATTAACAGAGTTGTAAACCTTGTATCCTCTCAATTTTGTTGTGATCTTTTAATTCAAGCTCTCAACGATGTCCATACCTTGTGACTTACCTCAATATTATGCACAAATTGTGTTGTGCTCTGAACGATGCGGATGAGAAAAAATGGGCAAAGTTCCCTTGGAAGTGGACAATACGTATTAACTTCAAGAAAGCAATTTGCACAGCAGATGCATATGCATCTATTCTTCTGATCTGTTAGGTGTTCCCGAAAGAATCTTCACTTCATGACATTTCTGGGACACTGAAAATCAAAAAATGATTTGTGGGCATATGGTTAGAGGACATTTAGTTGATAATGAAAAATATAGGAAAGTTATTTATTAAATTTAGGTAATATATTTTACAACTACGAGAACTACAAAGAAAGAATTTGAGGGATCTTTACTAATATTTAACATGTAAAAATTGGGCTTTGCATTAGAACAGAAACGATGCAAGGGGAACAAAGCCATTTGAATTTTTCCTTAAACATTTCAATGATGTTATCGTGTAATAGATAATCATAAACTCTCTTTTTGTGTTAGTGTTGCTGTCTGTATCAAGAGCACTTTAGGGCAAACATTTTTCCTGAGATAGCATCAACCATATTAGTGAGAATTTGATTTGGCAGTCCTTTGCTCAAAACTCAAAACTATCATGTGACTGGTTAATATGTACCTTACATCTATCAAAGAAAATATTTTGGGCATGTAGATATGCATAAAAATCAGCTACAAGAATTTGCCATAAAGGGTGGTTTTGATTTACCTTGTTACTCCTCGATCCGAGAAGGTCCTTGTGGATGGTACACAAGTTTGTGTCCTCAAAGAACCCCAACAGGTACGCCTCTGTTGCCTCTTGCAACGCCGATGCGACTGAGCTCTGGAAGTGTAGATCCATTTTGAAATCCTGTGCAATCTTGTTGAAATTGGAGATTAATGAGATATGTAAATGATTTTGGTAAGCAGGTTAACCTAGTATCTCTTGAATGGAGCTCTTTCAAGGAGGCCTGATATGTGATGCAATAAGGCAAGCATAAAGAAAAGACCAAATACTCCAGCTTTGTCATGTTTTCTAGCATATCTGAATTTAAGGTAAGATTGGTACATGAGGCTAAATTGAAATGGTGCACGAGTATCAGCTGCTTAAAAGGAACTGTTTCAAATCTGCATGCCAAAGGTATGTCAAACTACCAAAATTAAATTAAATCAGCCACTTAAAATAGATAGGAAAATTAAATTTTTGTATGTATGTGCATACATATTGGCAACTTACCATAGCATGAGAGTGGATGTAGCAGTAAGTGTGGAAGGAGGGCAGAAGTATGAGGAACAATAGCCTGAGTAAAAGAACCTAGAAGATTTTTTGAATGTCAAGAGAACAGTTTTCAAAGAAAACTCTATGCAAAACGATAATTTTTTGTGTTTATAAAGTGTGTGTTGAAATGGTTGATGCGTAGAAATCAAATGTGGTAAGTGAGGAAGAGAATGGATAGTTGAAGTAGGAAAGACAAAGGACTAAGCTAAAAGGGAAAGTACCAGTACATATTGTTTAGCTGAGAAGAATTTGGGTAGCTGAAGTTGTTGAGGCTGAAAGTTCTGATAGTCGTTGTTCCTCGATGATCCTACGGGCAACATATTGGTTTTGTTGCATGCGTGTGTATCTTTCAAAAGTGAAAGCAGGGTGGATACAAATGCCAGAAAGCTGAGTGACTCTCGAAATTGTTGTGAACGTCAGGCCTTGACGGTCAATGTTGCCGATGTCAATGGTGGCCATCTGAAGTGTAAGCCCTTGTGATTTGTGGATGGTTAAGGCCCATGCCATTTTAAGAGGGATTTGGCGTCGACCACCACGACTAATTGGGGTAATAGGGACATCTTTGGGATTGTTTGTGTCCCAGGTAGGCCCAATGTAATTCTTGAAACAAACAACAACAAACAAGGGGAGTTGGGGTGGTTTTTCGGTCTCCTTGTAAACAATTTTTTTTACTATGCCAAGAGCCCCATTTACAAGGCCAATTTCAGTCCACAAATTACAAGATAGCATAACCTTTTGGTTGACACAAAGTAGAATCTTAGGTTGGAGTTGCTCATCATCTGGGTTTGCATTGAAAGAGGTCCCTATTTGCTCGGCAGTGGCAATGGCAATGGGTTGTGCTAGAGACAACAACATACGCTTATTATGGAGTGAAACCTTTTCATTGGTTGCATAAAGATGTATGGATGATAAGAAAGTAGTTTTTTCAGTAGGAGTTAGTGTGGAGCTTGACCTTGACATTAGCAGTTGCCAATCAACAATAGTAGGTTCAGCGTTTCTTAAATTACACAAGAGATTACGAAATAGAAGTTGAGTGGGATCCTCTCCAGCTTGGCAACAGATTTTGTTTAGTGTAAACACAGTTTGGAAACTCCGCCATAGTGTCCCCCCATAGGAAGTAGAAGAGTACATTGGAATGTCTTTGACCGGTGGAAGCTGGCCAAGGTCTCCAAATAGGAGGATTGAGCGACCTCTAAAAGGGCAGTTGTTGTTTGCTGGGAAAGCTTCGCGCAAGTGATAGTCAATTCATTCAAGCAACTTTGACCCGATGAAGCTCATTTCGTCTATTAAAATGTAGCGAACAAAGTGCATTCTCTCTTGGAAGCTTGCTAGTGCTTGGCCTTGCAAAGGAGCCATTTCTTTGATGGGAATGCACAGTGCGGAATGCATTGTCGATGCTCCAATGTTGAATGCTGCAACACCAGTTGGTGCAAGAAGTAATAGTGGTGTTTGCCCATGTGGAGCGGAACAATTGAGTGCAAACCTGATTTGTTTAATTAGGTGTGACTTGCTAGTTCCTCCAGTCCCTTGAACTATTATTTTTAGTGGTGGTTGGTTAGTGGTGGAGGATAGGTGTGACAACACTAAATCCAATGTCTTCTTTTGTTCAAATGAAAGGGCGTGCTGGGTATTTACAAAGGGCGGAAGGGGTACAACATATGTTGTGTGGTTCGATTGTATGAAGTGGGAAGCTTGAGAGAGTTCTATTGGATTGATGGATTGAGTATTCCAATCATGGTTAAGGTCTAACTCATGATTACCTAACATGTCGAGTGCATCTAGGTGGAGTGGATGGCCTGGGTGAACACTTGACAAGACTTGCCATTCAGATTGGTTATAGTGATGTGGGGGTTCTGTGTCGTTTGAAGGAGAGTCGGGTTCTATATTAGAGGCCAGATTTGGTTGAATGCGGCGAACATGCCATGGATGGTAAGTGCATGCTAGTCTCTCCCACTGCGCCATAATTTTAGATGGTGATGAACCAAGGTCAACTGCAATGTTACGAAAAGGTTTGTAGAGAACCAGTTCACTCCAACAAAAGTCATGGAAACTTGGATTATCCTTGGGAGGAATACTTGTGAAGCGGGGCGAGACCCGAACAATTGCTGTAGAGGAACGCTCTTTCCATTGGTTTGCTTTACAGGATGTTATGAAACTCCACTTTTGAGTCACTTCAATCAACGACATTGCCTCCAAAGTAATAGGGCGAGCCATGTATGCATCAATACAGTTTGTGTGTGGGGATGTACATGAGGATGAGAGTGGAACACGCTGATAGTTCTTTCGATTGACATTTAAAGAAACAAATGTCCGACTAGACAAGCAGAGTGGTAGTTTTAATAGAAGGTGGCAACTTTCTTGAGCACTGATATCATGATCGACAAGGTTGTCAACAAGCATTTTCCTAAAAGCTATTGGTGCTGGCTTGTCAGGCTCAAAAGATGTTGAAATACGAGAAAGCATTGCATGGTACGTTTCGGATTTGGTTTCAGCTTTAGCTGCATATTTTGCGATATATTTGAGCACTGCATCAATTGAGAGAACGGGCTGGCAATCTACATTTGCACGCCAAATAGAGAGGATAGTGGGGTTGTGTAGATTCACTCGGTCATCATTACGGCCAGGGGTGAGCTTTGGCTGCCCACTGTCATTTGAGAGGGTTGAATTGTCTTGCATGGTCCAAGGGGCTTTATAGCGGCATTCAAGTATACCACCTTTTTTCCGCAAGCATGTTTGCAAGGTGCAACGTGTATGGCGTTGCACGCAATTGAGCAATTCATTGTAGTCATGTGAAGGGTTGGACAACATAATCATTCTTGTGTCCATTAAGCAAGGGTTTTCTAAGGTAGATCTTGGAAATGTTGCTATTGAGCTTTGGTGGGGAGACGGGTTCCAAGCAGAGACATATTTGTCAATGTAGTCGATTGCATTTTGTACTGAAGCAAGATTATTCCATTGCAATTTGGCAATATCAGGTGCGTCTTTGAGCCAAAGGAAACCATGGACATGTGCAGACCCATGGTGTTGCCATTCATACCTGGACACAGTAGATGTTATAAAGCAAATGATGTACGAAAAATTTAAATATAAATGGTAAAGGTGGAGTGTAATTACCTATACCAATAGTCATTTGTGCAAAGAATCTTCTCCAAGACCTCCTCACGAAAAGCAGTAAATCGATGATGCATGTAAAGTGCAGTGAGGTGTGGGTTTTGCACTATATTTTGGATTCTCCATCTGGCAACTGCAGTAGAATTTGTTGGTGCGGTAGATGGCATGGCATTGTGTAAGTCTGGCCATTTAGTATCTGCAGCACTAAGGGTGAAGAATAGAGTAGGACAACCAACTTGAATAACCATGTCAGATAGCTCCCCTCTTCGAAGAGTCCAGAAGGGGCGGGTACCACAAATTTTTGAGCTGAACCGCATGACTTGGTCTGCAAGGTGTTCATCGGGGAGATCCTTGAGTCTTTGGCGCAAGTCAAAAATTGTTGTTGGCAATCTACTCTCAAAGTGTTTTTGAACAAACACAGAAGCTGTGGCCTGGCTACGATGACGCATAAGAATATTAAGAATGAAGTATCTAAATCGTGGGTGTTGGCCAAATCTATTATCATGGTATCGAAGAAGATGGAGAGCATATTCATGTAGCTTGACTTCTTTCATACTTTGTTGGTTGAATGCAGCCCTGCCCTTTGGAAACAATGTTGGGAATGCCATAACAAACAATCCTTCTGTGGTGTATTCATTGAGGGGCATAAGAGAAACTGGTGGCCAATCAATAGCAGGAGTGGGTCGTCCTTCCCCTAACTGTAACAAGGCTCACAATTCTTGCACTTCTGTACGTGCAGGGGGCAAGTTTGCCACAAATGATGTTGTTGCTTGCACATTCTCATTCAATTGTTCTTCAGTAGTATTATCTGTCTCCATGAAGGTAACATCAGTGGGGTTTGAAGATGAGGTTGTTGTATTAAGAAGGTCAGAGATGTCAGTGGAGGGAATAGGCAAGCATAAGAGAGAGGTCTCATCTAACTGGACATCTTTGTAGTAGGGGTCATTATTGATCTTATATTGCAAAGCGTCATGAACATGTGATCTGCAAACATAGAAGCTGTATAGTTGGGAATCAACATTTCTTTTATTAACTATGAGTATATCCAAGTCATGTATATGGCGTGGCAAGTAATTTGCAATTATTGTAATATCTTGAGGAAAACAAATAGTGTGACCACTATATTTTAGTTGTCCTCCTCTTGCATAAGTAACTTGGAGGACAGGGCTAACTCTTGATATAAGCATCTCCTCAATCTGGGTAAGGTGTTGCAAACAAGAAGGCTGCTCTCCAGGGTCCATGTTGTTCCACTTTGAGAAGCGGTTGCCATTTTTTTCCGAAATGCATCTTGTACAAGCACTACTACCATTGAAAAGCCTTGTATTTATTCCTGGATATCGTTCCATGCATATTTGGCATGTCGATATGTTTGATAGGCTATCCAACTTTGAACGGAATGAATTCCTAGCAATGTAATAGTTTGCAGGAAGTGGTAGCGGATGGTGGTTTTGAGAGGGAGAGTTGAGGTGAATTGTAGACTGCATTTGAGGTGTTGGTGGTTGAAACAGGGAAGGGTTACTGGAAAGACAAGGTAGGGCTATGGAGGAGCTTGCAAGGTTACTATGAAGCTTTTCTCTTCTTCGTTTATTAATAGAATCCTTATTTGCATGGTACCATAATCGTTTTAGATGATTACGATGAGAGTGTTGCGCTTCCATACTTTGAACTTGGTTTTCCATGGTATTGATTGCTGAGGAACATATCAATGCAATTTTTTTTTGCATTAGTTAACGATAAAGTTGAAAGAACACAATTAACTTAGGTGTGCAAAAAGAGCAAGGAGAATGCTTGAAGTATTAATTCTATGTATTGACTAACATGTAATTGTACGCATACATGGTTACAGAATTGGTGGTATTGATAGCAACAAAAGTTGTACAACATATGCAAAGAGAATGCAGTATTGTGGAAAGTAAGAGGTACAATTAAAATCATATTGCAAAAGATGTGCGGAAGATAACATTGTCGTATCAAAAAATTATTTTATTCATTTTACTTGTAATTGTAGGTATACATGACTATATATGGAGGTATTGACATCAACAAAAGCTGTACAACATAACCAAATAGTATACAAAATTGTGGAAAGTAATAGGTAGATGCAAAATTATTTAAACAGGTTTTATTGCTATAATTACAAAGCTTTGTATTTCTTTCCCAGCAAAAGAATTCAATGTAATGGCCACTTCAAAGAAAAATTGGTGCCCAAGAACTTGATCCAACACCTCTTTAGCAGTATCAGGTCTAGCTAGAAGTAGTTGAAAATTTTCAGCCGATACACCAAACAAGGTGTTTGCAGGACCTTCAAATGCAGTGACTTTAACAAGGGCACCTGTTCCATCATCCAAATCCACTTTGACCATGTAGCTAAATTCACATCCAAGGAGATCAATAGAACACTTTGGGCAATGAAAGCTATTGGGGTTATTTTCTACAACCTTCTTCTTACACTTCTTATTGCCCACCATAAGAGGACATGAGAGGTAGTAAAAGTTTTCCAAGTGGACTTTTGTAATGCTTGCTTTTACACAAACATTTGTTTTTACAGGATAGTTTGTATTGTTGATCGTTGCAATGTCAATTGGATTTGAAAATTTGTTGGAAGAAAGATGATCTATTGAAAGCGAAAGGAAGGGTGTTTCATTCCCTACAGTGGCATACCAGTCATGCAACGTTGATGCTTCTAAATTTTTTGGATTAATGACAATTGTAGTTGCAAATATAGTATCAAGAGCCTTTCCACGCCAGGAAGTTATACGTGCAGACTTGATCAAGATAATTGGAGGGGTTGGTAGAAGTGGCATAGTATTTAATTCTTTACCTTCAAACTCACAATGACGACCCCAAAGTGTAACATCAATGGATAAGCACGACATGTCTGTGATTGTTGCAGTACATTTTACTGTTTCAGAGCCATCTCTCTTACGGATGGTTGATGCAGGGGAGATAGATAAAAGTATGCCTAGAACATCAATGACAGAATTAATAGGTAGTGATAGTAGGGAATCTATGCTCATGATATGCAAGCTTTGCATGGGGATTGTAGATTCTACACATAGTGAAGGAGTAATTGTTGATGATTTGTGTAGGAAAATTTCAAATGGGTTCATTGAGCTACTAAATTTTTTATTAGCAACTTGTACACGACCATTAGAAATAAT
>VDFB02066236.1:0-21127 GCA_007258455.2 Sequoia sempervirens
AGAAAATATGCGACCATGCAACTATTCAACAATCAAGTACTCAAAGCACCTCATGCATTTGAACTTCATTATCAAAGTAGCTTTTCACAACAATCTCATAAAACTCTCTCTTTATTTCTAACTATCTCAAATCTGCTCTAACTCTTAATCTCCTCTAACTTCTAAGCTTCTAACTATCCATTAATCTATCTTCTAATCATAATGAGAGAGTGAGGGGGGGGTTTATATAGTTTTTCCGGATTACAAAGAACGGCCCAGATTGATTCAAGATCAATGGCCAAGATTAAATTGAACCAAACCCTAATTAGGGTTTCCAAAACCACAATCAGTTAACTAAAGAGAACACTAGACAACTGGAGTGTCGTCTTTATCCGCTTGTGCAGCCTCACGTTCGGCGAACCTGGACACTATCAGGTCGACCTCCTCCATAGCAATGTCGGGCAGCACGCTGATGTTGTACTCCAGCAAATCCAAGTTCTCGGCACATTCTGCAAACACATTCGCCCAAGCTGGTTCCTGTAGCAAGAAAGAACTTTTGGTAGCCATGAAGTCGAACACTTTGGTGAAGCCTTCCTTCATGATTGGCCCAGTGGTGGAGAAAACTTTATGTACTTGCTCCTTCAAAAACTTTGGCCGCAAGTGTTTCCTTCGGACAATCTCCCTGTCTAGCATATCTGCAGCCATCTCATAGATTTTTCTTTGAATTTCTTTTATTTGCTCTTCCACTCTACCACTATCCTGTTTCACCTTTTCGAGGACTCCCCTTCTCGAGACTAAGGCATAGTACCATCCGTTGAAGTCATAAGCTGCACCGGCTTCAATAACTTTATCTTCGATCAACCGTTGCTTTGAAATGCCTTTCAGTTCTCGGATGCATGGGATGATCCTGCTTTGAATATCCTCGAGACTGCTCCATAACTCTGCAAGATCTGCAACTCGTGAAAGCATGAAGGAAGTCTGCTCATTCACTTGTGCCAACTTTTCTGCAAATATCAACGCCTCTTCTTTCTTTCCAATTATCCAGTCTTTAGCCTCCCTCGCTGTTGTCAACTCCTCTTCAAAGTTTGCACTTGGTCCTTGCGAAACATTCGGAGGTAAAGGCGCCACTTGTTCACCTTCGTTTAGTGGCCTAGTCAGGTGCTGGATATAATCTTTTAAACGCTGAATTTCTTTCTTGTATTCTTTCTTCTTGGCGACTTCTTTTTCTAATCTGCCCTTGATGGTGGCCACTGAATTATCCAAGTCTTCGACTTCCTGCCCTTTTGATGTTGGACCCATGTCGACAGTCGTGATAACATATTCTTCAGGAGCAATCTCGTCTTGAAACTTGTCATCCGCAGGCACTGCAATTTGCACCGTGCGATTTCCAGCTTCATCTCTTTGAATAGTCGAGAACTTTTTGGCCTTCTTCCTCGGGGCAGTCTGCTCTAATCTTGCAAGAAAATCTACGTCGTTGTCCTCCTCAGGGACTTCCATTGGCGCTTTTCTTTTCAATCTTTCTCTCAGCCACTCAGGTACTGTTGGCTGTTCAATCATGTCCTCTTGATTTTGGACGTCTGGTATGTCCTGTACTTCCTGTTCTTCTTGAATTTCTGGCAGATTTTGAATTTCTTGAACTAGCTGCATATCCTGGATCTCCTGGACGGATGGGTCCTCTTGAATGCCTTTGAGGGCGGAAATCATTCCTTCCTCGAATCCTCCATCCTCGATGTCTGTGTCGTTACCCGATTCCAAGATCTCTGTGCTTGCCGGAGAGGGTTGATTATCATCTTCTATTTGAATTAGCTCTACATTTTCCACTGGAGAAGGTATCATGGCATTTTCCAAGGATTCTCTATCCATGGCAAGCATCTCCTCTATGTTCCTAGAAGTAGCCGACTGGAGGGGTTTAGCCTTATGTTTCTTCCGTGAAGGACCCTCATCTATCTCTTTACCTTTGTCTTGAATTGCAGATTTATCGGCTTCTTTCATCCTTTTGGAGTTGGCAGCATCTGCTTGTCCATCAGCATGAGATGCACCGGCGTTCGAAGAACATGACTCAGTGTCTCCCATCAACTCATAAGTAAAATGTACGTTTCTCTGCTTTAACACTTCTACTTGCCTATCTATCCACCACTGAGAGTATTTGAAAACAGGGCGCATCAAAGTGGTTAGATCACCCATCTCAGGTTCGAACCATTTCATAGGTGGAAGCGGCTCATTTTCCTTGAAGCCTGGCTGCACATATATCCCGTCATCTTGTAGCTGGTCAGGTATTTTGAAAAGCTCTGTCGCTCTGATCATGCTCAGGGGTAACCTTGACCATAATCTTCTTCTTACATCATATTCATCGGCTGCGTTGGCCCAAAAATCCTCTAGGTCAACCCGATGTTTGTATCTTTCTCCGTCCACAATCTTGATGTGATGAAGCGGATCGAAGTTGCTTCTGGCTTTGTATGATATAAAAGGATACTGTTGAATCTCCAGTCGAGCAACCTCTGCTGCTTGGGTTGTTGGGCATGACTCCTCCATGTTGCCGATGAAAAAGGGGAAGGTGACGGCAGCTTTCTGCTTAGGTCTTTGGATGTTCTGATATGTTTCTAGTTGCCTTAGCACCTCCAACAACACCATCCTATTTGTCGGGTAGACAGGCAGCCTATAAGGATTTCCGGAAAATCCTTGGATTCTGATGTAGGTGAACTTTGGATATTGAATAAACCAGAATCCATACCGGCTTATCAAGCTTTTGGCTTCATGCGAGAGTCTCTGGTGCGTTCCGCCTTGAAGAAGCCTAGTGATATACATCAAAAATGCATCGTGAGCTCGCCGGAAGTGGGACTTCTCTTTCAGCTGCAGCTGTGGATAGCAGTCGTAGACTTTGAATTTCCCCTCGCCATTGCCGACCACGCCTTTGCATGTCAAGCCAGGATATTTATAATATCTTGCCAATGAATATACAATGTAGGAGCTCATATGGAAAACTTTGGTCTGTTCAAAGTTGACCAACTATTCGTGCAGGCTGTCACTGATCATCCTGGACCAATTAAACATTTTGACTCCAGTGATTATCTCGTCAATAAAATAATACATCCATTCTTCGAAAGGGGCACCGTGAGCACTGCCTACTATTCTGTTAAGTAGCAGAACAATATCACCATATTCTTCTTTGAAGTGGGTTCTGATCAACTTTTTAGGCATCTTGCTTGCAGTAGGCTTTGGTTTTAACAACCAATTTTTGTTTATGTTCGATGCACACAGATCCTTCTGACTTTGATAGAGTTTGAATGTGTCTTGTTTGCTGCGGTAGGATGTACGGTTGTATACTGGAATGCCAAAAGTCTCCTGGATTGCCGGCTCGGACAAGTAAGCAAGGACTCTCCCGTCAGGAGCTTCAATCTGTCGGTCTTGTGCGTTGTAATGAAGTGCACACTCTACCATCAACTCAGGACATTCTTTTGCTGGTGGAAATCCAGCTGCATGGACGATTCCGTTTCGCATCATCCTCATGGCGATTGGCGTTGGCAGACGTCCGTCAGTTCCATACATTCTCTTTCGGAAATCTTCAAGATCAACATGGCCAAGGTCTGTGTCAAGAACGTGCTCCCACTTGGACTTGATCTTTGATTGAGTTTGGACACCTTTGCTTGCGAATTTCATCTTGGCTGCTTCGAAAAATAGATCTGCAAGAGAAAGAAAAAAGGAAAATCAGAATTCGATATTAAAGTCAATTTGAAAGAACATTCCAGCTGGTAATCAACTTAGACTTCACGAAAAATAACAAGCTGGAATGAAAATAGATGGTGAAGCTTCATGTTAACATGAAATGGACAAGAAAAAAAATCTGCCTTGTGACGTGATCGTGATTGCTATGCAAGCTGATAACAGAATATTTCTTTCACTTTGCTGCAAAATCTTTCAACCTTTTGCCTTAAACACTTTTTCTCTCACCACCTTTCTTCTCAAAATCGAGTGATTGCAAAAATGAAAAACGAAATCACTTATAGAAGTGAGAGGGTTGATCATTTTAGCATATTTGCAAAGTTTCCTTTGAATCAAGTTCGAACTCATTCTTTCACTTCGTTTCTGAATGGCAAGTTCTATCCTTAACAACTTCGTCCGGGAAAGTTTCTAATTTGATTCACAGTCCAACAAGACTCTTTTTTTCATTTTCCAATTTCGAAATTTTTTATGACTTATCTCTTTTGGGTGTTGGAAATAAAATATTAAAATAATTAAAATAATTATTTTATGTGTACGTTCCAACCCGTTCGTTTGGCAATTTATTTCTTGATTTTTCGAAAATCTCTTTGTCAATGCCTTAGGCGATTTTTCATTTTTCCAATTTTCCTTGCAATAATCTTCATCGTTCAACTCGGTTTGTCCATGATTTTTTTTTTGACCGTTTCCCAAAAATATTTGGCCATGTCCAATTTTATTTGGCCAAAAAATGTTTCTTGTCTGACATTTTTCTAGTCACGTCCAACTTTTTCTTAGCCATGTCCAAAGATTTTCTAGCCATGACTTGTCTTTTGTCCCAAAATTCTTTCGCCATGTCCGGTATTTTTCCATCCACAACTCGATTTTTCACAAACTTTCCTTGACAAATCCAATTTTATTTCGTCCATTTGCTCAATTTTTCTAGCCATGGCGAAGATTTTTCTTCATATTTTCTTGGGCGAATCTTCAAGTGCCATGTATATTTTAGCTTTTCAAAGGCTTGGACTTAGGCGAATTTCAATTTTTTATACTCTTGATACATGGCGGACTTTGGCATTTTCTTTGCCATTCGTGCCTTAGCCATTTTTTCTTTCCTTTCATCTTAGGCGGACTTCATCACATTTTGTAGCCACTTTACCTCTTTGCTAAGGCGGACTTTGTTGGTTTTTTGGCCATTTTAACCTTGCTTATGGCGGACTTTTTTTTGTTTGCCATTTGACCCTTTGCTTTAGGCATTTTCTTCTTCCCTAAGGCGGACTTCAGCTTGCCTTTGGCCACTTTAACTTTACTTTGTTCATGCCTTAGTCATTTTTATCTCATTTTACTTTGGGCGGACTTTGGCTTCTTTCTAGCCACTCCTTTTATGTCTAGGGCGGACTTTGGGGTTATGCTTGCCATACATAGGCGGACTTCAACATCTTCTTTGCCACTTCCATTTTGACTTAGGCGGACTTCCTTGTTTCCTTGGCCAATGGACCTCTTGCATAGGGCGGACTTGCTGCTTTGGTTGGCCAAGACTAGGGCGGACTTCATGCTTTCCCTTGCCATTTACTTAAACTTCCACCTAGGGCGGACTTCATGCTTTGTATGTCCATTGCTCAGATTTTTATATTTTCATCAAGGCGGACTTGACAAATTCATTGCCATTGCCCAGATTTTCATGCCATTGACCAGTTGGCTGAAGCTTCTTATCATCCATTTCCTCTGTGCTTAGGCGAATTTACCAGTTTTCTCCATGACTGTGCTCAGATTTTCCATGAATTTCCAGATTTCTTCACAATTTTCCAGATTTCTCCATGAATTTCGTGAACTTCTTGCAGATTTCTTCATGAATGTTCAGATTTTTTGAATTTCACAAATTTCAGTGCCATTACCAGATTTCCCTGTGATTTTCCAGAATTTCTCACCATTTTTGAACGAATTTTCCAGATTTTTGAACTTTTTTTTGTGATTTTCCAGATTTTTGACCAAAATTTCAAAAAACTTTGAATCGATTTTCTGAGAGTTTCGTTGCTCGTTTCGAACTTCTGAGTGCGTTTTCGAAACTCGTGGCCCTTCTAAAAATAGAAACTTTCTAAAAATAGAAATTTTCCAAAAATAGCAACTTTCCAAAAATAGACCCTAAAAATAGGGATCCAGAATTGCCCAAAAGTGCCAAAAAATAGGTCCTAAAAAATAGGGGCCCGGGGTGAGAAACCCTAAAAATTTGGAAGTGTCAGAATCGACCGAAACGACAGTCGATCTTCGTCTCCCAGGCCTTCTAAGCACAATGGTGACGTTTATACATTGATCCAGACTAAAATTCACTGACTCGACTCGGGTGACCGTTCAAAATTAAGACTTAAAACCCCCAAACGAAGAGCAGACAAAACGAGGCACGCGAAAGCAAAACCCTAAAAGGCAAACGACAAGGGTCCCCATTTGCAATGGGGCGAGGTGTGAGTTAGGTCACAAAAGGACATCAAGGCATAGAGTAGAATCAAAAAAAAAAAGTGTATCAAAAAATGCTAGACAAGGTGAGGATATTTCAACACAAAAAATAAGGACAAGGATATTTAAATACAAAATACCTTTAAAGCAACAATAAGAAGACAAACACTTGTTTGGGAACAATTTCTGAAGAGCATAATGTTTCTTCAAACCCTAATTAGGAACAAAAATGAAAATAGCCAGTCTGATTAATAGAACAAGAAATGCTAACATAGGACTTTGATGATGACTTTGTGTGAATTAGGTCATCTCAAATTTGCGGGGAACCGTTCGACAAGGTAAGAAGATTTTGTGATCAAAATGTGTGAAATAGAGAACTTTCAAACGATTTATAAAGTATCCTCCCACATGTGCAAAATAAACACACTTTGTTATGACTCCATTGTCGAGCATCAAAGTTTGTCAACATTTACTCATCTTGTACAATTGGAAATATAAAACCCAAAGTTTTGATCTTTCTTTCATTTTCAAGGTTTTGAGGTTTGATGCTCATTTGAATCCCAAAACCTAAAAGCTTTATTAGGGTTGGATGTTTAGGGTTTGAAAACTATCCTTCCGTGCAAAGTGTTGAGAAAACTGAAAACCAAAAATGAAAGAGACTGTTCACCTTCTAAATAATAACTCTATTTTCCCAGATGAAACTCACATTTTCCTTTCCTAAGACACACGTTGAGACTCCTTGAAATTTGAACTATGACAGACAAACTCAAGAAAGTGAATGTAAGCATTTAGCAGACTTGGAGTCACTAAATTTCAAAAAAAAAAAAAGATGATGAAATTGAATGGAGAAACAAACCTTGATTTAAATTTCAAAAAAAATACTAAATTAAAGTTATACAACAATGAGCAACATTAACCTAAACCGCACAATTAGTTGTCCTCTAGAGCTTTCTTCAAAGCCATTTGTAAAGATCATCATATTTTAGAATTATCTGCAGGAAATGCAGAATTAATACTTATGTTGCAAAAGCAAGAAAGAGAAGAAAACTCATGACATGCAATGAGAAACTTCTATAATTGTAAGGTTCTATGAATTTCTATTTTTTATGGCACACCTATCAAGTTTATTAGACAGTAAACCTGTCCAGTTAACTTAGTTGGCATATCGATCCATCCAATCCTTTCCTTCCAAAAAAGGGGTCTAGAGACATAACACCAGACTGGCCATCGAAAGCTTAAATCTAAAACAAGATAATACCCAAAACAGACCTTGCATTTCCCTCATGTATAAAAGCAGTCTTCAAATTTCTAGTAACAGCAATGCTGGAACTAAAGATGGGGAATGCAGCTCCAAGCATCAAGAAAAGCAGGTCCATTCAGTCCAATGGTCTAGTGTACAGCGTACATATGCATACATACTCTATAATATAGCATTTAGTTTGACAACAAACAAAGATTTGTGCAATCCAACTAACAGGACGAATTTTCAATACAAATGCATACATACAATAAATTACAGCAATTAATTCGACAACAAACAGAGATTATGCCATCTAATGCTATACTGAACCAACTTTGTTCCATAGACAAAACATACATACTCTATAATACAGCAATTAATTAGACAAAAAACAAAGAAATATGCAATCCAATTCAATAGCAGGACCAATTTTCTTCAAAAAAGAAAGATATCTAGAATGATTTGCTTCAGCGGGTGAATGAACCTGCAAAATATGCCGTTGTAAGGCTTGACCCACAACTTGGACGAGTTTTCTTCATTAAGGCTCCTAGGCAAGTTTTTTTGTAAGGTAAAGTAACCTGCAAAATACAATAAAGGTGTTAGGCTCACTTTGACAGTATCCAAACAAAAGCTTCCTTCCAGAAAACCAGTAAATGTACAATTCACATGAAGCATCAATTCTTGCAGAGAAACTAACTCTTCAAAAGGAAAAGCGTATAGAACCATGCACATTCATTTTTTTGTGGATATTTCAACATAACTTTTACCAACAATTATGAACATGAAACTCAACAGATCTCACTAAGTTAGTAGAGCCACACCTACCAAATACCATGATGGAACAGGAAACCACAAGAAACTTCAAATCCTATTCATGCAATGTAAACTAGAAAGAAAATTAATCATATTTAGAAATTTCTCAAGTGAGAAATTTTCTATATTGAATATCGGATTGTCTTTTCATCATCAATTTGATTAAGCCCTTCTAAGACATTATCTAAGCTTTGTTACAATTCAAGACTATAAGGTGTTGCCTTGAACTGTTCTGCTCAGACTTAGGTTGCTTTCCTAACTCAACTCGCATGTAGGAACATGACTATTGTGATACTGCTACTGCTTAATGCAGGATAAAAGTTAAAAAACTTGAAAACTCTTCCACAGTATATGCCACAAAGAAAAGTACACCTACATTCCCAAAGAAACTAACACTTCAAGATAAAAAAACACATAGAACCATGCACATTCATTTTTTTGTGGATATTTCAACAGAATTTTTATCATTGAACTATGGCTTGTCACAACATTCCATCACCATTAGACAACATTTCTTTGAGACATTTTTTCAAACAGTTCACTGCCTTGTCTATGCTATTGCTTACTATTATGCTTTGATAGATTTTTCCAAGCATCCATAGCTTGTTCGAAAGCACCTGTTTTAGGATTTTAGCCATAGCAGTAAGGCAGTGAACTATTTCATAAAATGCTTTGGTAGACATGTATGAAAAATGTCATAGCATCGAAAAGGCAGTGAACTGTTTGAAAAAATGCCTCAAAGAAATGTGGTGTCATAGAATACCAGGACAAGAAAATACAACTGGCAGCTGCTCCTAGTTATTAGTTATGCAACGTGAAGTAATGGCATAACTGCTTAGGTTGAATTTGTAAAAAACTATATTGTAATTGAAATTTTGTCATCTATCAGCATCTAGTTATTAGTTATGCAATGTTAAGTAATGCTTCGAGTTTGAAAATATGAATATAAACTGCAAAAATCTATTTTCTACAATTCATTAGTTAAACTCTTTATTTTAGTGGCTGTCTATATCTTTGTGCTATGGAAATGCCTTTCAATTTCAAAAAAAATAGTTGTTATCTCTTATTCTACAATTTTTTACTTTTTTTTAAATCCGATTTTTTCCCAATCTTTAAAAAAAATCTTGTACTTTTGGTTTGCCATTTTTTTCCTCAAAAGATTTTTGCTGCTGTGATTACAACATCTGATATATATTTAAATCTATATGTATGTATGTATGTATATGTATATGTATATACATGCATACAAATAGATAGATAGATAGATAGATAGATTCTCTGCTTCCACATTTTGCATACATGTCTACCAGGGCAATTCCAACAACACGTCTGACACACACACACACTCATATGCATATACATACATACATACACATGCACACACCAGGCTCTTAGGAATGCCCTCCACACACACACACACACACACACACATATATATATATCAGTTTGAGGATTCTATAAATTTGTGAATGTGAGTCGCTTAATGATTTAGCTTATAGGCTTGTATAAGTCAGTGTCCAAAGTCTATAGCATTAATACAGTCTGGTATAAACAGAGCATTTTCCATTTTTGCAGATAATATGTTCTGTTCTAACTGCTGATATTGCTTATTTACCTTTCTTTCTTGTTTTTATATACATACATACATACATACACATATATATATATATATATCAGTTTGAGGGTTCTATAAATTTGTGAATGTGAGTCACTTAATGATTTAGCTTATAGGCTTGTATAAGTCAGTGTCCAAAGTCTATAAAATATAAATATATATATATATCAGTTTGAGGATTCTATAAATTTGTGAATGTGAGTCGCTTAATGATTTAGCTTATAGGCTTGTATAAGTCAGTGTCCAATGTCTATAGCATTAATACAGTCTGGTATAAACAGGGCATTTTCCATTTTTGCAGATAATATGTTCTGTTCTAACTGTTGATATTGCTTATTTACCTTTCTTTCTTGTTTTTATATGAATGAGTGTTTCAGGTAAACTCCAAATTAGGATCTCCTATATGCTATTGGACTTTTACAGACCCTCAAGTATTCTTTCTAGCCAATATTAATTGCTTTGTATTCAAGTAATGTAAATTCCTATTCCTGCTTTCTTTTTGTTAGTTTATCTGCTTTCCTTTACATTACGAAGAGTCAATCCTCTGTAATGTGTTGTTCTCTCCAAGTGGTTTAATGATAATAAGCTTAAGAATGAAACAATTCAATGTTAAAATGATTCTTAGGATATTTATTTTCTCATTAAGAGGTCAATAATAAAAAACCCCAAACAATAAAACCAGGACTTGATTTATTAAAGCAAATTGTCCTCAAATTATAAACCCAACATCAGTATAACACTTGGCCGGTATTGGCATTTTCTCCAGAACTTGCACCCTTGCAACTTTAGGAAGCCTGACTTAGATCGAATTTAATTTATATTTTCTTGGCAGGTTTTTCAAACAAGCGGCTATTGGCTCAGGGGATCAACATTAGTTCGAGTCCTGCTGCATGTTACAGGTACGAAATTCCTAAATGACCTATTTTAGATCAGCATTTTGTTGCTTTTTACGTTTTGAATGTTACTTCTTCCATTATTTTGTCCTAGAAATTTCAGACCATCCTATTTGACTGACGAAATCAATGCTTTTTTCCCAGTTTTGCTCTGTTTTTTCTTTCATTTTTGTTACAATTTGGTTGTCTTTCTCCCTTATGAAAGCCCTAGAAATGATTATTTATTTTCTGTAGGTGAATTGTATAACAGTTTTCAAGTTTTTTGTCCTCTTACTGTTTGTATTATTATTAAAGATATAAATGAAAGCCCTGGAAATGATTATTCATTATCTGTAGACGAGTTGTCTGTACTAGTTATTTGCTTTGTTACTGTTTATGTTTTTATTAGAGTTGTGAATACGAGTTCGGCATGCTTAGAAACTTCTTTACCATTAGCTTGCTCAAGATCAGTTTTGTATGATATATTTGCTTTTGACCTTCCTGTTAAAAGATATAAAAGGGCTTTGCAATGGTAACATCTTCCTTCTCAATGTTCCATTTTTAGAGCACAAAGTGTGTTGGTCGTTCTTGAAATGGTGGTCTACAAAGAAACACAGATACCCTTAAAAGGCATTCAAGTAGGAGAAGTAATCTTTATAGCATACTGTAAGGACATAAAGAACTATCTCCTTAGCTTCTTGAAAGGAACATAAATTTAAAACTCGTGATTAAATCTCTGCCTTATTTTTTTAAAATATATACTACCAGACATTTTACAAGCTTTTATCATCCAACATTAAAAACCATTGAAAAATTAATTATACTTTATCACAGCCATCCTTTATCGATTGATCAACAGAATATACACAATTGATATATTAATATGTACATGTATTTGATAAGCATAAGATGTTCATCTTCATTACCATGTGATACATTATATAATGACTGTAAAAATCTAATTCAATGTAGAAAAACTATAAATCCTATATATACATCTGTATAAAGTAATGGAAATCAATTGGAAATGATAAATTTTTATTGTATTCTTTCTTAAAATTGAATGATTTGTGATGCATCAATAATGCCAAGTTAAAAGATACCATAATCATTTGACATTAAGGGTACAAGGGGTGTATATGAATGTGCTATATTTTAAGAAGTCTTGCCATGTATGTGTGAACATCTTGTCTATTGCTCACAAATCATGAATAATGACAATATTGTTTTTCTATTATCAAAGGCAATAGTTGTAGTTACTAATCAAAATAACAAAAATCATGTTTCCTATTCAAGAGGTTTTCAAACCCAATTATGCTAGATGTCTTCACAACTGTAGATAAACATGTTCATTTTTAAAATAACAATAGCAATTGTTGTTGTCCCTTAGCAATAGATCTGTTATGCTATTCAATAATGGCAGCTGGAAATTTTAATAGCTACTTACACTGTTCAAGGTGTATAACCTGTTTATAAAAGTTCTAGAGTAGAATAACAAAAAACTTGCAGGTCTGATGCTTAGATAAAAGAAAAACTAATTTATTGTGATATTTCTAGTGACATATTGCTAATAATTTATATTGACGAAAATTTTGGTCAAAGATATTTTGAAAAAGTTCCGATATTTTCAAGAAAATGTTTGGAACCTTGTTGAGAAAAAGATATATTGGAATATTTCACAATATTTTAAAGATATTTGCTTCTATGATTTGAAGGAATATGGGTTTCGATCTTGTCTATCCATTCTAGCATTTATTTCGTAATTTTCTCATTCTGTCACATTAACACTCTCTCAATTCGTATTTATTGTTTGCATATCTATTTTAATGATTCTTTGTTTCTTAACCAATATTTCTTTGTTTTTGTTTCCCTCTTTTTATTTTTCATTTCCCGAGACACTTTTTGTAATCTTTCTCTATGTTTGGAATTTTTTCACTCTCTCCATTTTATTTATTTATGTCTCTTAAGTCTTTCTAAATTTGTTTATTATTTATTCAAATTGTTTACGTGACTCTCTCTCTCTCTCTCTCTCTCTCTCTGTTTTGGGTCATTCATTATTTATTTATTCATCTCTATGTTATTCTTTCTTTATTTTTATTTATTTAACTTTAATATTCCTTTTTGATATTTTTATAGTTTTTGTCCACTTTTTATCTTTTGACTTTCTCTCACAACCTTTCCTTTGTTGTCTCACCATGTCCCTACCTCTTTCTCTCTATTTATTCTTTTATTTTCCTTTTTTATTCTTTATCTTTCACTTCTCATTCTATCTATTTTATATCTAGATCTATTTTCCTATTATCTTTCTTTGTATATAATTTATCAAGCCCATTCCTTCCCTTCATGTTTTCTCTCTTTTTCTTTCTCCTTCAATTTTTAATACATAACAAGTTTTCAATCATTTGACGATGCTAGAGACAAATATAGTAATCGGCTTATCTATTCTAAAATTGAATTAAAAAAATTGGCCTTCATACCCTCATTCTCTCTCCTAAGAAGGAATAGAAGTTGGGTTTGTCTTACAGCCCACACAAACAACAAAGGAGGCTTAAGTCATGGGTATGCTCCCCATGGTCTTGGGTTTGACTTCGAGGTCCGAGTTTACCAAATGCATGTGGCTTGCATGTTGTTGCATACATCTCCAGGAGGCTATTCTTGCCCCAGCACAACTCCCCTTCTTGACCCCAACTTGGCAGAATGTAAGACCAAAGTAAGGTGGGTTGGGCACTACGTTGGGTCGTAGGGATACCCCTGAGTCAACAAAACAAAAGAAGAAATAGAAGTTCATAACTTGTTATCGTCTTTGAAAGGAGTTTGCATTGGAATATTTTGATTAATTGGAGATCAATTTACAAAAAAAATCATAATGTGATTTTAGTGTACTTATACACCAACAATCCATTCGTATTAAGTAACAGAACATCCTTCTCCTCTGCCCTTTAAATCAAAAATGTCTTAAGAATTTGTATCCCCGTGACCCAACTAACCCCTTTCTGACCCCAACTTGGCAAAATGTAAGACCAAGGTAAGGCGAGTTGGGCATTAGATTGGGTCGCAAGGATACCACTGAGTCAACAAAAAAAAAAAAGAGTTCATACATTTTTATTGTCTTTGAAAAGAGTTTGGATTGGAATATTTTGATGGAAGCCAATTTAACAAAAAAAATATAATATGATTTTAGTGTGTACTTGTTGATTGATACACCAACAATCCATTCATATTAACATATTATCCTTCTACTCTTCCCTTTGGATCAAAGGTTTCTTAAAAGAATTTCTATCCATGTGACCTACCTCACCCCTTTCCGACCCCAACTTGGCAGAATGTAAGACCAAGGTAAGGCGGGTTGGGCATTGGTTGGGTCGTGGGGATACCCCTAAGTCAACAAAAAAAAAAGAGAAGTCCATACTTTTTTATTATTTTTTAAACAAGATTCGATTGGAATATTTTAATTAATTGGAGGCCAATTTACAAAAAATCATAATGTGATTTTAGTGTTTTTGTTGATTGATACACCAACAATCCATTTGTATTAACATAACATCCTCCTCTGCCCTTTACATCAAATGTGCCTTAGAAGAATTTCTATCTATGTGACCCACCTCACCCCTTTCCAACCCCAACTTGGCAAAATGTAAGACCAAGGTAAGGCGGGTTGGGCATTGGGCTAGGTCACAAGGATACCCCTAAGGCAACAAAAAAGGAGAAGAAAGAGAAGTTATACCTTTTTATTGTCTTTGAAAAGGGTTTGGATTGGAATATTTTGATTAAGTGGAGGGTAATTTACCAAAAAAATCATAATATGATTTTATTGTACTTGTTGATTGATACACCAACAATCCATTCGTATTAACATAGCATTCTTCTCCTCTACCCTTTGGATCAAAGGTATCTTAAAAGAATTTCTATCCCAGTGACCTAGCTCACCCCTTTCCGACCCCAACTTGGCAAAATGTAAGACCAGCAGGTTGGCACTAGATTGGGTCATGGGGATACCCCTGAGTCAACAAAAAAAAAAGAGAGAGACATGTCCATACCTTTTTATTATGGTTTTTGAATCAAGATTGGATTTGAATATTTTGATTAATTGGAGTCCAATTTACAAAAAAATCATAATGTGATTTTAGCATATTTGTTGATTGATACATCAACAATCCATTCGTATTAGTAACATTGCATCCTCCTCTGCCTTTTAGATCAAATGTGCCTAAAAAGAATTGTATCCCTATGACACAACTTACCCCTTTCCGACCCCAACTTGGCAAAATGTAAGACCAAGGTAAGGTGGGTTGGGTGTTGGGTTGGGTTGCTAGGATACCCATGAGTCAACAAAAAAGAAGATAAGATCATACATTTTCATCGTCTTTGAAAGGGGTTTGGATTGGAATATTCTAATTAATTGGAGACCAATTTACAAAAAAATCATAATGTGATTTTAGTGTACCTATTGATGGATACACCAACAATCCATTCGTATTAACATGGCATCTTTCTCCTCTTCCCTTCGAATGAAAGGTGTCTTAAAAGAATTTATATCCTTGTGACCCAACTCACCCCTTTTCGACCCCAACTTCGCAAAATGTAAGACCAAGGTAAGGCAGATTGGGCATTGGGCAGGGTAAGGAGGATACACAAAAAAAGGAAGAAAGAGAAATCCATACCTTTTTGTTATCTTTGAAAGGCCAATTTACAAAATAATCATAATGCAATTTTAGTATACCTTTTGATTGATACACCAATAATCCATTTGTATTGAGTAACATAGCATCCTTCCCTATACCCTTTGGATTAAACGTGCCTTAGAAGAATTTATATCCTTGTGACCCAGCTCACCCCTTTTCGACCCCAACTTGGCAAAATGTAAGACCAAGGTAAGGCGGATTAGGCGTTGGGATGGGTCGTAGGAATACCCCTGAGTCAACCAAAAAAAAAAATTCATACATTTTTATCATCTTTGAAAGGGGTTTGGATTGGAATATTTTGATAATTGGAAGTCAATTTACAAAAAAATTATAATATGATTTTAGTGGTACCTGTTGATTGATACACCAACAATCCATTCGTATTAACATAGCATACTTCTCCTATGCACTTTGGATCAAAGGTGTCTTAAAAGAATTTATATCCCCCTTCATAACATTTGCATAACACTATTACAAAGGGGAAGATAGGTGTATTATATAGTCAACCCAAAACTAAAGAGAGATAGAAAAGAATTAATCGAAATTGGTAAAACCAAGGAATTCATTGTCATAGGATGAAATCTAGAAATTGTGGCTTCACCAATAAAAATTATTTCATTATTTTCTCTCCCCATATCTCTTTCTATATTTTATTTGTTATCTATTTTTCTTATCCTCTCAATTATCTCTTATTGTCTATCTACCTTCCTTGCCCATTTCTATATTTTCACATTTTATATTTTTTCTTAGTTTCTTTCTCTTTATTCTCTCTCGCTTGCTTGCTCACTCACTCACTATTTGTTTTATTCTCTCCATCTATCTTTTGTTTTTCTCTTTTTTAATTCTTTGCCATTTTTTTCCTTTTCATTTTTGATTGTAGATTTTCCATTCTCTCCCTTACTCTATTTATCGTACTTTTTCTCTTTTTTCTCAGTTGTCTCTTTTTTCTATAACCTTTTATCTTGTGGGTCACATAATTTTCATTTACTTGATCACATGGGGTGCAAGTAGAGAGATTGATGTTTTGGACATATTCATGAAGACTATGAATTTGTAATGTAATCTTTATTAATGAGATAATACATTGTGTGGATAGTATTCGAGGCTTGGTTTTTCCCTCGTGCATATTTTTCTACAATATATCTTGTGTCATCTTATTTTCATGTTTGTCTATTCTTTTGCATATTTTTCACTAATGAAGTTTTGTGGAAATAGTTTTATATTCATGCAAAGTTTTCTTCCTTTGGTATCAAAGCCTAGTTGTTAGGTTATGGGCAAAGATCACCTTAATATTGTTAACACTTGGAAGGAGTAGATTTTTCCGCACAATTAATTCCATGTATTTTTAAGAAAATAATAAAAGCATTTTAAAAATAGTTCTATATATGAATTTTTGAAAATAATTTTGTATAGGTGCAATTCTTTTTTGTATAAGATTATATTTGGTGATAAAAAAATTTCAAACTATGTCTTTTCTAGCCGAAGGCTTTTGGGGATGAGGCCTTGGCCCGATGACCAACCAAATGCACGGTAACAACCAACATGTGGAAACTAACGCATTGTTCATTGAGGCGGTGAACAAAAATTATTCATAAGGCCACCAAACAAGTTATCACCCGAGGCCAATGAGAACAAAACACATGCTTTTTCAAGATTTTCTTAGCAAGAAACATTGAAAAATAAAAAAAGTTGATGAGGCTTCCCTTGCAGGCTTCAATATTTTAAATTCTACATACCTAAATCCAAATGTAGGGAGTTCATGAGTTGGACACCATGGCTTATTAAGCCATAGAGCAAAAACGGGGCAGATTTGCATGGGGTCAAATGATCAAATAGAGCTCAAATAAAGGGAGGTTAAGCTAATTTCTAAGGGAGATTAATGACATGCTACACAAACTTATTTATGCCTTAAATACTACAAATTGGACATTGTGCCCAAGAGATGTTGAAACCTTCACAAAGAAACCTTTAGTATTTACCTTGAAGTCTTAGACCAAATCAAATATTTATAATTTAAAGGATTGTTTTGCTGTAGGTTCTATTAGCAATTTAATTTGTCCATTTTATGACAACTCGAACTGAATTGTATATATGGTGGAATTGTTATTGAAATTATATGGGGACGCTCCCTAAGATCTAAAACTATAAACTATAAACATAATTTAGATGTATGCACAATGTATAAGATTTATGTATGATTGAATTGTTAATGAAATTATATGGAGAAGCTCTCTAAGACCGAAAACTCAATACTATAAACATAATTTACAATTATACATAATGTAAAAAAATTGAATGGAGTTTTTCATTATATATAAACATCTAATTGAATATTTATTTGTCTTGGTTGCTAGTATTAGACTATCAATAGTCAAGGCTTGCAATAAGATTTTCACTTTTAAAGAAGGGTAATTTAGAAAACACTATTGATAATCTTAGCTTCCTATGGACTAAAGTAAAGATATATATTTGGCTTTAAACAAGGATTTAAATGAAAATTAGACATAGCTTAATAATGGTTAAAGTAGGGATTTTGACTTCGACATTATGGACTCTAGATGTAGGAACATTTACCTGCACCTAAAATACATGGACCCAACCATTGTATTCGAATATTACATCTAGATAATATATTAATAATTACGTGATGATTATTTTTATGATAAAAATTTGAATAGATAATTATCAGGTCATTATAAAGGAAGAGGCTTATTAAAAAGAGTACAAGCAAATCTTAAATCCTCTTAGAATTTTTTTGTTGCACGTGACCGGTAACGCTAGTGCGACATGTCCTCTGATACCACGGTGACGTGAGGAGACTAGACCTCGTGACTTCTCTTTCCTGCAACATGATGCTTTAGCTAATCAAGCTAGACCCCTTGCTCCTAAATCCTCTTAGATTCATCATAATAAAATATTTTATATTATTTTGTGCGTGTATCATGGTGTAATCTCAAATTTATGCTTTTCCATTTTTCAAGTTGTTATTAGAGCCACAACATTTGGAAGAGAAAGACGGATAGAAGAAATGTAGGTGGTTGTGTGGGTGAAGTTAGCAAGAGAGAATATGACCTTTAGGATTATTCATATTTTTTCAAATGTTTAGTAGGGTTGTTTGTTTGTATTTGTTTTAGCTGTAGATATTAAAGCTGTGTGAAAGGAATTTGAAGGATTTCATGAATTTCTCTTTCCAAATTTTATGCCGAAGAGTGTTGCCTGTGAATATCTATTATCTTTTATGCTAAAGGCTATTATTCTAGGAAACAATAATTGCCAATATGTTGTGCATGGAAATGCCAAAATTGAGAACAAAATATTTGTGAATGAGAATAAATTGGATTGCATCAAAGTGAAAATAATTTCATTGACAGTAGTATCGAAGTTTAGATTGCAGATTTATATATTACATTTATATATTACATAATAGGCTTGCCTGTAATTTGAAATACTCAAATCTCTGTGGATTTGAAATTCCCACATGTATAAAGCACAGATTCATTCCAAAGGCGCTACAAATATAGATTCAATTTGCTGCATTAAAACATTAAACAATTGGTTTGCAACCGAGCAGTGGATTTGCAACTTCTGTGAAACATACCTTACTTTGTAGTGGACAGAAAGGAATCAATCACCTATAGATTAAGGACATGATTTGTAAGGTAAGAGAATTGGCAATGCCAACTCCAATAGGCTAGAGGACATCAAATGAGAAAGTTTATTAAGATTCAAATGAGACATCAAGTAAATAAAGATAACAAGTTAACCAAGGAGACTAGAGGACAAAAGAGGTTGAAAGTCTTTGAAATTTTGAGGTAGCTTTTCACTTGGAGATTGTAGATTGTTTTAGAAGCACCACTGCATTTGTGTCTATGCTTGGAGCAACAGGGCTTGGAAATTTCATTGTATTTGTAGACAGTTGATTATGTCTTGGTCCATAAACTTGGTAATTTGTATCAAATGATGGTTTATTATGTCTTGAATCGAGAGGTGTGTATGTGGTTAGTTGAGTATGGCTTGATTCACATAAGAAGAAGTGTTGTTGCTATGGATAATTGAGTGTGTCTCAATTCACACATAGAGTGATATTTTTTTAGATACTTGAGTATTTCTTCATTCATAAGAGAAGAGGTATAATTGTGAATAGTTGAGTAGTTTTGGACTCAATGGTATTGTTGGATGGTCAGGGCATCCACTAATGCAATCAATTTGTTGCATCTTGAGTGGGGGAGATCTAGTGGAGGTGTTTAATCAAATTTCTAGATGGGCTGCTATGTTCAATCTATGTAGTATTCCATCCTTGGTTTAGATTGATGTAATAAGGGGGAGAATATTGGAATATTATACGTTAGTACAGGATAGGTTAGACAATAAATATAAATTAACAATTTAGTATGTTAATGTTTATTCTCAAATAAATAATAAGCTAGTAAAAAAATTAGTGTTAGTAGTTAAGTAAGAGTTAACTTTTGCATGGAGGTTACATAGTTAGTTATGAGGTGGTTTGAAGGGAAGAGGCTTATATAATCCAGTGCAAACAAATGTAAAATCGTCATAATAGAATATTCAATATTATTTTATGTGTGAATAACAATGTAACTAGTTGATGCTCTACCATTTTCCATTTTATCAACAGAATCCTTAAAGAACCTTTATCTCAAAAATAGTAGAGGAACCCATTGTGTTAGAAAAGAAAATGCCCTCTGACTCCCTTGCTGCATCACCTACCCGTACCATAGGAGAGCCAAAGGAGCAAATCTTGCAGGACACCCAACCTACAACCTTTGAGCAACCAACAACGACAGATCCACAAGAAACCCCTACCTCTGGAAAAACACCAAAAACCAAGAAAAGGAAAGGTGAATCACACGGCATAGGAGGAAATCACACTACCTAAAGAGAAAACGAGAAAAGGTGTCATGAGAGGGGCAATTAAAAAGCAAGAAGAGGAAGATATTGTGATGGTTGAGACAGACTCAAAATTGGAGGGGAGTTACCCTGAAAATGTAAATACACAAGTTAAACAAACATGGTACTTCACAAGTACCTCCAAATATGCTTCAGAGGATGCATTTCTAGCAAAGTAAATGAGGAAAAGATCCTCAAAGAACTCTGGTTTAGAGGGTTATAAATATACCATGGGGGATGATGATCAATTCCTGGAAAAGTATGAAGAATTGTCCATAGAAGAAAGAAATATTCGTAAATAATTTCAAGAGGCTATGGAGAAGATAAAGCAAATAGAAGAATTGGTAAAGTCATATCAACAGAGGGATAGTGAAAAGGACACAAAGATCAAGGAATTAGAGGAAAAACTGCGTAAATTTGAGCATGGATCCAATTTGGAAATCCTTGCACAACTTAACCATTGTTAAGGCAGGCAATAAATATTTATTTTCTCTGTCTTGTTTGTCTTTTTTCACTCTTTCTATTTTTATTATATTCCTAATCTCTCTTTATCTCATTCTTTACTCCCACTTTTCTCTCTATCAAGATTTAATTTTATTCTCCCTAAATTGTCCCTCCAACCTTCTCTATCGCTTTATATCTACCATTCTCTTTCTAGTTTTCTCTCTCCTTTTTCTTTCTTTCTTAACCCGTTTTTTCCTCCTATCTCTTTATCTTCACGTATTCCTTCAATAAATCAATGTTTACCTATATCTTTATCTATTTCTCTATAAGTTCATCTTTTCTTTATACTTTTCCTTTCTCTTTCCTCTCTCTACACATCATTATTTCAATCTCTCTTTAATTGCTTATGTATCTCTCTATATATTTATAT
>VDFB02066237.1:0-38697 GCA_007258455.2 Sequoia sempervirens
ATGACATATACCAAGGTGTGCAAGGTCATCCACTTGTGAAAAACAAACAGTCACAAACAAGGAATGTCCCAACTCATACTAAGGGCTAAGTTGCCCTAGTCTTTTTGCCAAGACAATCCACATACAACAATCAAAGAAAAGAGTCAAGAGACATCATCGCTCCACTAAATCCTTCATGGGACATCCTCGAGGAACTAGTAACCTGAATCATAGACAAATTCCAAAAGAAAGATAAGACAAGACAATCCACAATGTCAACAACTAGTTAGAGTGTTTTCCAAAATTTGATTTATTTGATGGTTAATTGACTAGGGGATTGATGGGTTGAGCATTTGACAAAGCCTGGTTTTAGGAAAGAGACATGTCATATAAGACACTGAGTCTGGTTTCAACCATGTGCCACCTGTATAAGTAAAATGACGAGGTTTGAGTAAATCACAATGTTTGGTTTCATGAAGGACACATCTTGTATAAGACATAAGTTGACTGGTTGACAATTTGATTTTTTTGACAGTTCATTTGGTTTGATTGAGTGACATCATTGGCTTGTTGTCTTGTTGATATGTGACTTATCAGATGTTTTGATGACTATTTGTGTCTTTGTGAACGATGTCTAATTTATTGTGACTGACACAAGAAAACCTAAAGGACCGACCTAGGTTCCCTCGGGGGCTCATCAACAGATGGCCTTGCCTATGTTTAGTCATAGAGGAAATGTAGTTCGAAAATGACATGGAATGACTGACATCACTAACTTTGACTCTATTTTTGGGATTTTTTAGTGTTATCTAGATGTTCTTGTGTTTTGGACATGTTTTTGATTTTTTGGATTTTTGAAATGTTTTGATTTTTTTGTATTTATTCAGGACTTTTTACCACTTTTTTGTACTTTTTTGAGATGTTTTGGAATGTCAATGGATGAAACTTTGTGTAGCCTTTGTGCTAGATACCAATGACAAGGGGGGACAAAGTATAGGTGGATTTAGGATAGATAGGTGATAATGGATGGAATGGATTCATGCATAAGAGATCAAGGATGCGATCTCAAGGACTATGTCACATAGGAATAACATGCCCCATTGTAGTTATGATTTGACATGACAAAGCTTAGGATAATAGGATGATAAGATGGATAATTAAGGGGTTTCTTGGAAGGGATAAGGTGTGCCAAGAGACATCCAAAACACGTGTCAACATTTTTGGCCCCAATCTTTATTAAGATCAAAAGGAGGAAGAGAGGATGAATGGACTTGATAGGTTTATGTAGGTGTGGGTAAGGATGGTAAGATGTCATGGAAATGGTAGGATATAAAAGGGAATGATAGGATGAAAATGATATGTTGGATGAGACGTTGTTCCCAAAAGTGTACATTGCATAGAAGATCAATCTAGAAATAATGCCTAGTTGCCAAGTTTTCATCATGGTACTTATCCAAGGTGCCTATTTACCAGGTTTTCATAGTTGGACGAAGGGATTTCTCTTTACTTTCTTTTTTTTAAACTTTTTTTTTTTTTTTACCTTTTTGACATTTTTGAATAGAAGAGGTGGAATATGGACAAGAGAGACTCAAGCATATAGTTCCATGATAGGTGATAGTCCCATTAGAGTGTGATGTCATTGCATGGATCATGTCAAGTCATTATGCTCATCAATGTTGGTAGGGTGATTGTGTGAGAGTGAGATGGATTAGGTAGATAGTGGATTATGATAGGTATGATAATGGATTATGATGTGGATTATGTAGGACCGAAAGTGGATTATGATGTGGATTATGTAGGACCAATGCAAGGGATATGGGTGAAATGTTTATGCAAAATCATGGACCATAGGGATAGGGTGAGTGAAATATGTAGGAAAATAGTTGAGTGATGGGGTGGTGGAGGTATGGAAAGGAATCATGACCAATGGTTGCACACACTGTGAAAAACATTGAATATTTTGAGTGGATGGTGGTGTAGCAAGAAATGGTGATGTTTGCTTAGTGGATGGATGACGTAAGAATTTAGGGACCCACATAGACTTAGTGTTTTATGATTTTTTCTTTTCATGTGGGATGGAGGAATTTCATATTTTTGTATGGAATGACATATTTGAAGGGATTAGGAGGACGGTTGGGATATTTGAGGGGTGGATGCCTCATTTGACTTGCATTTTTGTTTAGGGACCCATATCATTTTAGTTTTTGACTTTTCTTTTAGAGGTATGGGTTTGGGTGGATTTTTTAATGTATTTTTCTTTGGTTTCTTGCATTTGTACCCTAAGGGACTAGGACCCTTAGGATATTTGGATTTATGAAAGGAGGCATCTAAATGTTTATTTTTGAATCCCATGGGGTGGATGGAATGAGTGGAAGCTTTATGTTTACACAATGTGTGCATTTGTTGGTCATGACTAGGATATTTAGGGTATTTATGAATGATTGGGATATTAGGTGTTGGAATCAATGGTGGAAAAGTGGATGGAGGGATATGTGGAGTTAGAAGAAGCAAGGGTAAATTGGATGGTGGAAGGTGTATGGTCACATGCTTTTGAAACTTGTAGGATAGTGGAGGTGGAATGGCCACGTATGTTTTGGGAATATGATAAGGCTTGTGGTGGAAAGTGGACTTAGGATTGATGGAGGAAGTACCAACATCATTAGGTTGTTTACCTTGGGGTGTGTATCCAAGGCCACATGAGCATGGAGGAGGGAATTTGACATGTATAGGCTCCAAGATTCCTTGTTCAAGAAGGCTTAATCCTTTGCCTTGATAATTTATTTTTTGGAGCATGCGATTGACTACAGGACTAGGTGTAGTTTGGGAACTAGATTTGAGTTGATTATTGGACAAAGTAGGCAAAGTGATGGACAATGGTTGTTGATGTCCTAAGGAGGAACACTCATGGATGAAAGTAGTTAAGCCAGGTGGATATGATGGTGGTTTTGAAATAGGGGTGATGGTGGACGTGGAAGGACCATTAGGATCTTAATTAGTAATGTGTTCACTAAGATCCAAGGTAATGGTTTGATCTCCTATGTTTGCTTGGGAGCTACTTGTCTCATCATGGGAAGTGGATGTTGGTGCATCATGTATGGGTGAGCTGGAAAGCTCTTGACCATGGAATATATAAAGGTGGCAAAGAGGATCATCATGGTATTCTTGATAATAAAAGGGATCTTGATCAAAGATGGGAGCTTGATCATGAATAGGATTAGGTGTGTTATGAATGAAATCATTAGGAGGGTGTTGATATTTATGTGGATGAGGGGGTAATGTTTCCTCATGTTTAGGATTGTGTTCTTGACATACCTCATGAATTATTTGAATGGAGGTGAAAGGGGATTTCTCATGGAGAGACTTGACATATTCTTGATGGTCAACAACATAGGAGCATGGCAGAGGGTGACTTGGACTTACAAGGGGAGACTCTCAAATTGGCTTAGGGGGTTGACTACATGATGAGGTTGTAAGAATGGGAATGATGTTTGAAGACTATTTGGTAGGTTCAAACATATGAGTTGGATGACATGGCAATATTTTATTCCTTGCTTGTAGCCCTTGGTTCACATCCTTTATGGGTGTAGGGGTGGAAGGTGTTGGCTTAGTGTTTTGATTTTGATTGGATGGAGGAGTTAATGGATTGAGTGGGTTGGTGGATTTGGGAAACTCCACATGTTTACTTTTGTAATGTTTGTACTGAGGACATGGAGTTGATCATGTATTGGCAAGTGGATTAGAGGATGGTAAGGGTAATGAAGGGGTTTATGGGTTGGAAAGTGTAGAGACCATTGGATTAGGACTAGGACATGGTGGCTTTAGGATAGTATTTTGATTGGATAGTGGTATGCTATATTTATAGGTTGCATGACCTAGATTAGTGTTCCCCTTGTCAATGGTTGCATTAGAACACGAGGAAGTTTGGCCTTGTTGCAAGTTAGAACTTAAGTTCACATGTGTTTATTGTGATGTGGCTTGATAGATTGATGTGGCATTAACATGCGAAGAAGTGGATGGATTAGATCGGTATGAGGTGGAAGGGGATGGCACATAAGGTTGAGGTGGAATTGGTTGATAATGAATGGATAGGAGATGATGTTGAGGTTGTTGGATTTGACAAGTGGCAATAAATTGATTGGTTTGAGCTAAGAGGTGTTGGATTTGAGGTGATTTAATTTGTTGAAAAATTTGGAAGAGGGTTTGAAGTCTTTCTATGGTTAGAGATTGGGGTATTTGGTGAAGTGTTTGAAGGAGTTTTTGAAGTTGGGATGCTAGGAATTTCTTTTCGAATGTGGGCATGGTGTCACACATGTGTTTAAGTTCTTGCATGTTGATTTTTTCCCCAAGGTATGAAACATAGTTCATGTCATCATTAGAGGTGGTAGGAGGAGCCCCTCAAAGTATGATTTTAGGTTTTGGTTATTTCATTATTTGAACTAGGGAGAAGGCCTCCTTGAATTATGATCTTGGGCTTACAATTATTATTGGGTTTGTTTATGATTAGGGCCATTTTGAAAAGTGTTGATTGACTAGGACTAGGTTGGTGATGATGTTGAGATGATAAGATTGGATGATTGGAAATGATTAGGGTTGATGGTTAGAATCAAACTTGAATGATGAAGATATGATTGGAATTTGATTAGGAAATCAGTGATGTATTTAAATAAAATAAATATAATTTATTTATTTAAATGGAAAGGAGGAATAAAAGATATGAATTAATTGAGAATTATTTAATTAATAGTTGAATTTGGACTATAGGACATAATTAAATATTTTAATTATGTTGAGAAGAAATATGGAGAAAATAAAGTTTGCAGGCCTAGGTCAATTTTATGTGTCTACTATTGGATGTTGTGGTTGTGTTTTTGATATGTGGTTGTCATTAATGTCAACACTATTGGCATTAATGTCTTAGAAGCTGTATATGTCAAGGATATTGATAAAATTGTAATAAAGTAAGTTGCAGGTTGTCAGTGGTGAAGTGAAGTTCAATATGTTGGTTAGCTCAGTACATTGATGATCAAAGGTTGTAGATTAAAGGGTTTGTTTTCAATTATATCTAGTTTATCCACGTCAATTTTTAGAGATCCGCGTGAAGATTTGATCGAGTTATGAGTAGTTGTATTCTAACAGTCATTTTGTTGCTTCAATTGGTGTTCCTAAATGAAGATGATGTAATTCTAGTAAGTTTAGTTGTTTTCGATGCTTCTCTAGTGATTAATGCTATTTGTGGATGTTTCTAGATTGAGCTCTATATTTTTTTCACATCTGCATTGATTTTTGTGCTCATGATTAGAGATTTTCTCTTGCATGTTCATGTTTTTCATGTTCTTGGCTAACAGGGTGTTGTAGTGTGTTTTGGATCTTCGAGGAATAATTTTTGAAGGTGGTTCATGTTTGAAGATTTTATTTTGGGTCATCACCATGTTGTGGCTGACCTTGGTCGATTCACATTGAAAATTATTTATTGTTTTAGCCCAACAGTTTGCATTCATTTTATTATTTTATTGAGGTCGACATGTAGCAATGTAATCTCTTGTTGTGGATATATATAAGTGATTGTTTATTCCTTTTGAAGGAATGCATGTATATGAGATGTGTGAATAATGTCCTAATCGTTTGAAGGTAGAAGCAGAGTGAAGAAGAATGAGCAGAGTGTGAAGAAGTGTTCATGTGCTTAATTGGAACTGTAATCAGGCATTAGCAGATGCTATTTTCTTAGTTCATATCCTATGGATGTAAGCCAAATATTTTGTAAGACAGTGAGTCTTCCTTTTGTAATCGAGTAGTGAGCTCTAGGCAGTGCACCTAAATGCATGTGCATTCCTCTTATTATTCTTTATACTTTTAACAGGGTATAATCTTGTGGACTAACCTCCACCATGGTTTTTCCCCTAATAGGGTTTCCACGTAAAAATCTTGGTGTTATGCATGTTTTTGATGTGTTGTTGATTTATGCTTTCATGGTTATTGATCAGATCTGATAATAAGGTTAATAAGTTTAATTTTTTTTGAATTTTTGAGACAACTAATTCACCCCCTCTTAGTTGTCTGCCCTTGTGTTGCCAACATCTACACATTTCATTTTCACTGTGTTTTTTCTTTCTTGTGTCAAGCAAACCCTACAATTGCACACTCACATTTTGGAAGGATCAAAAGTTGCAATTTCCTCATTGAATCATTGTAATTTTGTCACGAGGATGTTGCCACGTCGACGGGGAGATCAAACAAGTAAGAATTTTTTTTTGTGAATTTGTTGTTAAATAGTTAATTTCAAGTTGTTTTTGATATTCATTTCTTTAATTTGTAGGAGATTTTAATCAACCTCAAAACCCTCCTCAAAATCCTCAACAACCACAACAAGCACATGAAAAAAATAATCAACAACCACAACAACAAACTCCTCCACCAAATCTTCAACATCCTCCTGGTACTCAACAAAATTTAATGGGGGCTAATTGAAAACAAAAAAAAAAGATTGAGTTAATCACAAGGTTGAACAATCTTGTAAGTTCAACGATGGAAAGAATAACACTTGTGAGTTCACTTCTAAACATGTTAACATATGTAGATGCAATCAACAAAAAATTAAGTGGTTGGGAAGATAGAAGGTGGGTGTGGAGGAATTTTTATGTAGATAAATTATCATATAAAGAAGTAAAAGATGAAAAAAATCACAAAATATGAGTTGTGCTCACTATTCACTGACCCATGCACAAATAAAAATCTTGACCTTAATTCCAAGAGGTTTCCTATCCATTGGTGCCACCACCAAGGGATTAGGAACAATTTTTGGGATAGGTGGTAAACAGTGTTTGACTATACACCATGCAAAAATAGTGAAGTCCCTCAACATTTCTTGAGGAAACTCTATTATGAGTTCATCCTCAACAAAAGCCCCAACTATTTTGATATGAGGGACTTTTAGGGGAGAGGTGGAGGGTCAAAACAAGATAGACTAGGTGCACATCAGGATCCTTAGTGGCAAGGGAGATGAGCTCTCACTAGGATGGCTCATGAGGATGTCTCTATCCCTTCCATTGTGAAGGGGAGTGTTGAGGTGGACACTTTGTAGTCTATCAGCTCTTTGACCTAGAGTATCATCCAACATGTCAGTCTTATAGTACAATTCCATCTAGGGGAGACTTTGATGGGTAGGCTTCCACCCCATTCTTGTCAGGTTTGTTGGTCGGCTTGTACATATGACCCTACAGACACTCAGGAGGTTGGCATGTAGGATACGTCTGCAACTATGGAGTTGGCAATGGCTGATGACATTTTGAATGAGGCTTTCAAAATCAATACTCAGGTAAATGTTAGCATGTTCATTCAATAATTTATTAAAATTTTATTTTTGAAATGCAAGATTAACTAATTTAGTTTAATGATTATAATAAAATTTTAGGGTCACAGTGTTGATATTGGATACAATGGCCCTTCACCTATTTATTACTCCATTGCATCTATTGCTGAGGTATGTAACTAGTAAAAAATTATAAATATTACATGCAAATAGCATTGTTATATGAATGGTATTCTAATATTTGATTTTGGATGTTGAATAGGTTAATATTGGAGGTTTTGTGGGAACACCTCCCAATGCTAGTGGAGTTGGAAAAACCTTCACACATGTAATAGAATAAAGAGTTTAACTAATGAATTGTACTTAATAGATTTGTGTAGTTTATATTCATATAATTGATTACATTGCATTGCACATCTTTCAAACTCAAAGCATTACTTTACATTGCATAACTAATAACTAGATGTTAATAGATGACAAAATTTCAATTACAATATAGTTGTTTTAGAAAGTCAACATAAGTAGTGATACAATTACTTCACAAAGCATAAGTAAAAACTAGGAGTAGCTGCCAATTGCATTTTCTTGTCATGGCATTCCATGAGACCACTTTTTATTGAGGCATTTTTTCAAACAACTCACTGCCTTGTCTATGCTATGGATGTTTGGAAAAAATATATGAAATACTAATAGTAAGTAATAGCATAGAAAATGCAATGATTTGTTTGGAAAAATGCCTCAAAGAAATGTAGTCCATCACCATGAGACCCAATTTCTTTGAGGTATTTTTTCAAACAGCTCACCACCTCTTTTATGCTACCACATTTTCCATACATGTCTAAAAAATCATTTTATCAAACAATTCACTTCCTTGCTACTATGGCTAAAGGCCTAAAAAAGGTGCTTTCCAACAAACTATGGATAATTGGAAAAAAATTTATCAAAGCATAATAGTAAGCAATATCATATACAAGGCAGTGAGTAGTTTGAAAAAATGCCTCGAAGAAATGTGGTCTCATGGTGATGGGATGCCATTCCATCACCATGAGACCCAATTTCTTTGAGGCGTTTTTTCAAACTCATTGCCTTTTCTATGCTACCACATTTTCCATACGTGTCTACCAAAGCATTTTATCCAACTACTAACTTCCTTACTACTATGGCTACAAGCCTAAAAAAGGTGCTTTCCAACAAACTATGGATGCTTGGTAAAAATGTATCAAAGCATAATAGTAAGCAATAGCATAGACAAGGTAGTGAGTAGTTTGAAAAAATGCTTCAAATAAATGTGGTCTCATGGTGATGGAATTCCATTCCATCACCATGAGACCACATTTCTTGATGCATTTTTTCAAATAGCTCATTGCCTTTTCTATGCTACCTCATTTTCCATAAATGTCTACCAAAGCATTTTATCAAACTACTCACTTCCTTGCTGCTATGGCTAAAAGCCTAAAAAAGGTGCTTTCCAACAAACTATGGATGCTTGGAAAAAATCCATCAAAGCATAATAGTAAGCAATAGCATAGACAAGGTAGTGAGCTATTTGAAAGAATGCCTGAAAGAAATGTGGTCTCATGGTGATGGAATGTCATTACATCACCATGAGACCACATTTCTTTCAGGCATTCTTTCAAATAGCTCACTACCTTTTCTATGCTACCACATTTTCCATACATTTCTACCAAATCATTTTATTAAACAACTCACTTCCTTGCTGCTATGGCCAAAAGCCTAAAAAAGGTGATTTCCAACAAACTATGAATGCTTGGAAAAAATCTATCAAAGTATAATAGTAATCAATAGCATAGACAAGGTAGTGAGTAGTTTGAAAAAATACCTTGAAGAAATGTGGTCTCATGGTGATGGAATGCCATTCCATCACCATGAGACCACATTTATTTGAGGCATTTTTTCAAATAGCTCACCACCTTTTGTATGCTACTACATTTTCCATACATGTCTACCAAAGCATTTTATCAAACTACTCACTTCCTTGCTACTATGGCTAAAATCCTATAAAAGGTGTTTTCTAACAAACTATAGATGCTTGGAAAAAATCTATCAAAGCATAATAGTAAGCAATAGCATAGACAAGGTAGTGAGTACTTTGAAAAAATGCCTCAAAGAAATGTGATCTCATGGTGATACAATGCCATTCCATCACCATGAGACCACATTTCTTTGAGGCATTTTTTCAAACAACTCACCGCATTTTCTATGCTACTACATTTTCCATACATGTATACCAAAACACTTTATCAAACTACTCACTCCCTTACTGCTATGGCTAAAATCCTAAAAAAGGTGCTTTCCAACAAACTATGGGTGCTTGGAAAAATTCTATCAAAGCATAATAGTAATCAATAGCATAGACAAGGTAGTGAGTAGTTTGAAAAAATGCCTCAAAGAAATGTGGTCTCATGGTGATGGAATGCCATTCCATCACCATGAGACCACATTTTTTAGGCATTTTTTCAAACAACTCACTACCTGAAGAATAGAAACCAAACCTTTAGCCAAAATTCCCCTCTAAATTCTTTTCAAGTTTCTCATCCTCATCCTCAATTTATCAATCCATGGAACCTTCCACCTTTTATTCCACTTGCTCATATCCCCACCCCTCCCTCTTCATGCCATGATCATCCTCCATCTCATAACCAAGACCACACTATACCATCCACCCCATCCCAACATAATACCATAGAGAAGGCAATGAATTGTTTGAAAAAATGTGTTCTCATGGTGATGGAATGCATGAAACATTATTTTGTAATGGCATTCCATCACCATGAGATTGCATTTTTTTGAGGCATTTTTTTAAACAGGTCACTACCTTCTCTATTCTACCATAGTTTTTGTACATGTCTACCAAAGCATTTTATCAAATGGTTCACCGCCTTGCTGCTATGGATAAAAGCCTAAAATAGGTGTTTTCAAAGAATCTATAGATAGGGAAAATAGTAAGCATGATATTAAGAAATATATAGTTCAATAAGTACTCAATTTTTTTTCATTATCTCATACATTATAATCCATGACACCCATCACTATTATAGTTTTCATGATTGAATAATTTTTTATTTTATTTTGAGATGTTGCAAGCGGAAACACCTCTAGATGTTCATAAGGAAATGGAGCTTGTTGTTTCTTCTACTATAGACTCCTTGATGCCTCTCATGGGGGTATGAGGCAGATTACTAAATTTCAATTTATATTTGTTGTTATAGTTGTTAGTTACTGAAAAATCAAACTGTAGACACATAAAAATGTCCTAGACCTGCTAACCACATTCTTCTTTGACAAACATCCTCCTCACATAATTAAAATATTTAATTATGTCCTATAGTCCAAATTCAACTATTAATTAAATAATTCTTAATTATTTAATTAATTCACATCTTTTATTCCTCCTGACTATTTAAATAAATAATTTATATTTATTTTATTTAAATATGTCACTAATTTCCCATGTCACTCTATAATTAAATAAACTCCTAAATTTATTTAATTATTACTTGCCCACCATTTCTTCCTGATTATTTAAATAAATTAACCTTATTTATTTATTTGAATATGTCATTAATTCCCTATGTCTTTCTATAATTAAATAATTTTTATAATTTATTTAATTATTATCCACTTTGGTTTTTTCTAATTTTAAATAAAGTCATTTATTTAAAATTGTTCCACTTTCTAAATTTCTATCCAACTAAATAATTTAAATTAATTGTTTACTATCACATGGTCCCACCACTTTTGAATTAAATTAATTTTTAATTCAAAAGGTCAACTCAGTCTTTAATTCAAATAATTTTAAATTATTATTTGAATCTCCAACTTTTTCTTTTGTCACATGTAACCTTGTCCCTTGATTTGATTTTTCTAAAATCAAATCTTAGCCCTTCATTTCAAATTTTTACCTAATGTTGCCCTAACCCTAGTTGTGGGTTGTCACATTTAATTTCAGCCATTGATCTTAGGGAATTTCTCATCTAACAATCTTGGCCATTCACCTAAAATTGGCTTTTCTATAAAAAGGGCAATTTTAGCCTCATTTGGACATCTCTTGACATTGTGACTTCATACTTCATAAGCTATTTTCTGCATACTTTAGGCTTGCTTCATACTTGCTTATTTGTATTTGAGGCTTTTTGATAGAATCCTTCAATATTTTCTTAGGACATAGGCATAGTCATAGGTTGGTCATCAAAAATCTAAGGGAAAACATCAACTTGCAACAAATGGAGAAGGTGCAATGAAGGTGATTCATGGAGGACATGAAGACTTGGTGAGATTGCTCTTTATTTTTATGTTTTCTAACTCCATTGTTCTTCATTATTTTACTTGAGTTTATTTTGTTTTTACTTTATAATGCTAACCTAATATTTTCCCTAAGTTACATTGGTGAACCTGACACCAAAACACTCCTTTTTGCAGATTTCCATATGGATTTTTCATGTTTTTATAGGTACAGGTACGTAAGACCACATTTGCAACTTTTTGAGCCACAATCACTACATTGCGACACATTTGATTTGCAAAATGATGCATCCGTAGTCGGAAGCCGCATTTGCTAACCCAAATGACACATTTGCTTTGTTGAAATGTATTTGTGGATCCAAATGATGCATACACAGGTCCAACGCATTTTCTCTATAGAACGATGCATTTGCCTAGTAAATTCCAACTACTAGTTTCACAATACATTTTCTCTACAAATTGACACATTTGCATGCTAAAATTTTATTTTCGGGTTTTTACAAAATTTTCTAGATTTCTCTTTTCTATTTAGTAGGGTAGAGATTTTGGGTTACTAATCTGGTTGTTTGTAGCATGTGGCAAGTTGGAAAAGGAGTATAACCTTTGTTTGTTGATTTGTTTTTAACTCTTTTTACAATCCTAAATCAAAAAAAAATCACAAACAACTTGCATTTACATTTGATGGGTTTAAAATGAACATGCATATTCACTCATGGGCTTAAAATGAACACAATCTTGCATTGAAACTCATTAAGGCTAAAATTTACATGCAATTTCATGACATGGGCTTGAAATGAACCTTGTTTTTCTCACAACTAAATTGAGTTGAAAATGAACAAGTGTCTTGTGTGTCTTGTGGTGTAGTGGTTGCCTCTCAAGTGTGTATGCAATTCTCTTGCACTTCGTGTGATCTTGAGAAACAAAAACACTAAGAGATCATTATTTTACCACCCTCACAATATAATTTGGATAATTAAAATAGACAAGTGTTTGCAATTTGTGTAACCCCGATTCAATAATAGAAGTATCCTCTCCCCTTGCGCACTTGTACGATCCTAGATGCAAGAGAAATTGTTATTGACTCTAGGAATTGGGCCTTCCTTAGTGGGAAAAAGTACTCACCCTAAGGCGACTCAAACTAACAACAAAGATCTTTAGCTGAGCTACTCCCAATCGGTATACAAATGTGAATCCTAATGGAAAACTTAGGATTATGAGTGTGGATGTGTCACACAGACAAGTGAATCCCCATAAACCCTATGGAGCATAACCTCTATAGGCTAGGATTCCTCCTTATTGGAACTAATCTTGCCTCATGTGTGGCCACTCAAATGGGTGCCCAAACTAAAAACCTTTTGTGTAGTTTCCAAAAACCCTTTCTATTCATTAGTGTAGCAACAGTCATTGCCAAGGAATCCATATTCTCGTAGTTCTTAGTAGAGGTAAAGATCCTAGATATTTATGAGGGCTCAAAGCTTGGTTGACCCGAGAAGTGAGTGCAATGTAAGGGGGAGCTAGTGTAGCCAAGCTTCTAAGTCACCTGCTAAGAATAAGTGTGGCTAGGGAAACCCATGTGGAATCTAGTGAATATAGTCCTTTCCAAATCTAGGGTTGTGCTTGTCTTCTTTATGCTTGTTTCAATAGTCAATGACAAAATCATGTGTTTTCCAGGTGTTTTATGAAATAATGAACACATAAAAAACATTCACAAATCTAGAACAACACAATCAAATTGAATCAAACTTTAAAAAATCTACCAAAATTGCAAAGAAACCAAACTTTTATCCAAACTGCAACGCATTTGGAACTCCATCCAACACATTTGACCTACCAAGCCACATTTGAAAAATAGAAAAATGCATCTAACTGTGTTGAAACACAATTGTTATCCAAAACAACGCATTGGATCTCCTCAATTGCATCTACTATCTAAAAGAGCGCATTTTTTGAAACTGAAATACATTTGATCCCCTGAAACACATTTGTCAACTTCAATGACACATTTGCTTATCATGGAAAAATCTATCACTTTCAAAACTTGAGACTGAACACTTTCAATATATTGTGATGCATCTGCCTTTTTGTAACACAATTGTTGTCTAGAATGACACACGTGCTTTACTGCAACACAATTGTTGTCTAAATGACACATTTGATTTACTGAGGTGCAATTGACTATCTAAATGACACATATGATTTACTGAGATGCAATTGACTGTCATAAATTGTAACTACCTATCATAGATCTGAAACTAGACATTTACAATCTATTTTAAAACATTTGTCCTTAGTAGTCTTTTCTCAAAACCAGAAAGCCAACATAGTCTAGGTTGCATACCTTAGGCTTAAGTCAGACCTTTGCATTGTCATTCTTTAGAATTCACCATCATGTCTTCCACTGACCTTGATATGCTTTCTAGTCAATTTGAATACCAGTTACTCCGTAATAGACAATACCAACAAGTCTTAGACTTCAAAAGACAATTCCTCCAACCCAAATACCAATGCCTTTCCTACCAACAATCCATAAGTCCAAGTCATTCAACTATCTACCCTCTCTATTAAGAGCCACTTAGCACAAGCCATGCCATTAATCCACAACAAATGTCTACTTTTCACCCTTATCCAAACCTTGACAAGGGAAGCCGACTTTCCATTAATCCCTTCCAATCCTCCATGTCCTATCCTAGTACTTCACCTACTAATCTTGTCCAAGTCACCACGTCCTATCCTAATCAATCGTCCACTAGTCCATTTCAAGCCTCCATGTCCTATCCTAGTCCTTCATCCACTAGTCCATTCCAAGTCTCCATGTCCCACTCTAACCCCTCATCCACCAACCCCTTCCAAGTCTCCATGTCTTATCCTAGTCCTTCATCCAATAATCCTTTCCAAATCACTCCATCCCAACATACATTTAGTCATGCAAATCCTATCCTTGTCCAAAGTCACATCCCATTTAATAAATTTGAGGATACATGTCAAAGCGAAAGTCTAAATCATGACATCATAACTTCAACTTCATGTCAAGATCAAAGTAGTCTATCCCATGACCCCATCCTTAAGTTCATTCAAGAAGTACTCCTAGATAATAATGGCATCCAAAATGCACCTTTCCTTGACAAAGATTCCAGTCCCAATCATATCATCCAAGACAAACCCTCCTTTGACCAAGACACTACCATTAACCACGAATTCCAAAATGATCCACTCCTTGACCTTTATGTCATTCATGATCAAACACTTGACGATGACCCTAGCCAAGCTCCAAACATCAACACTTTCCAAAATGAGACACTTTCCTCCATGGGACACATATGATCTTCCTCTAGAACAAGAGTCTTCTACTTTGGGCATATTGGTAAGTGACCAAGCTATAGTTGAATTCACTAGACTCTATGATGCTAACCATAAAGATAGTTTTGACATCGACTTGGAAGCACCAATAGAATAGTCTAAAAATAAAACCAAAGATATCTAGCATGTTAGTGAAGCAACAACATCTCATCAACTAGGATCATCTATCTTTGTCAAAGTAGAATTTCTCACAGATGAGAACATTCCAAGTAACAGTTTCTGCATACACAATGATGGGTTAGCATCTTTCTTTCAAAATAATAAATACCCCATCACAAATAGAATATGTCAAAGCATGTAGTATCAAGGAAAAGGACTAGGCATACATGAGCAAGGCATTCGAGAACCAATACAATTTTATGAAAATCCTAAACATCAAGGTCTTGGTTATTCTTCAGTAGGAAAATCTAATGATGTTAGTGGTACCTCCTTGATATTGGGGGCAACTTTATCTGCTAAAAACATCAAAATAAGGGCCATAAGTAATCCTTGTCATAAGGTTGTTTCCAACTCCCCTTCCATCCATGCCATAAACCATCATTCCCAATATCTTAAACCTTCCATTTGGAACCAAAAAAAACAAAAGAATTACAAATCAAATGCTCAAAATAAAATGTCAAAGGCAATTGAATTAGGCAGAAATCTGAGGGGATAAATGAAGTTAAAATGGATCCCAAAGAAAAATGGATCAAGCAAAGAAAATATTCCAAACCCAAAAATCAATCAAAATGTGGAGCCACAAGAAAAGAGGACTCCAACATATAATAAATGTCCACCTCCTTCGAAATGGTCATCAAGCAAGGCATCTAAAAGTGTTGGTTCCAAACACTATCCTAATCAAAATTCCAAAATCTTTCACCCACTCTTCCAAGTTTGGAAAATAAAAAGTGCTTCATCCACACATCCAAACAACCATCCCACAACTACCATCATCCATCATAATCCTACATCATGCCTAAAGTCTAAAACACATATCTCACAAATCCATTGCATCTTGGCAACAACTCTTTATCATAAGGACTCTCATGGCACTCTATTACGATGTGTGTATTCTGATAAGGCCAACTCTAGTATCATAAAAGATCACAATTACATCAATTAGTTGTATGAAAGTGCTATGATCCTAACAAGGAAACTAATTCATAAAGGTCATTATTGGAATATCATGGCACCAATTTCTACATCATCACCAATAGTCAATTCAGGACATTTAGTGGTTAGCTAAGACATCAAGGCCATCCATAAATATATATATAAAAAAAAAGAAGTCAAGAAAATAGTAAAGAGAAAAATTTTGTCCAATAGTGAAAACCATTTTTATGGCACTTTGGATAAGTACCATGATGAAAACCTAAAAAATAGGTGTCATGTGTATAGACAATTATCTATGTGGACCATTACACTTGGGGGCAAGTTGTCTCATCTCCCATACTCTTCCCATGAAATTTTCCTCATGACATTTCCATCTATCCATCAGATCCTTGACATTTCCATCCATTGATCTTGACAGCAACTAAGGTGCAAACATAAATCATGCTTTGGGAAAACTCTTGACATGTCTATCCTTTGGACATATACTATTCCTGAGATATCATGTCATTATTTTCATAGCCTCATTATCCCTATGCAACATAGTCCTTGAAGATCATATGACAATTCCTCTAGTCTCATGTCTCACATCCTTTACCAAAGCCACCTATCATCCTTTCATGTTTGTAGCCTATCTTGGTTTTCCCTTTTCAAATGGTCCAAGTATACTCCATCATCCCATTTCGCTTGACTAATCCATCCAATTGTCAAACAATGTATTCATCATCATCATCATCACATATCAATTGGTATTCAGCTTGACTACGGGCACAATCATGTTTGTCCTTGGCATCATTCACATGCATTTGTCAAAATCATAAAACATTAAAAATCCAAAAAAAATCATGAAATGTCAAAAATACAAAAAATCATAAAATGTCAAAATCCAAAAAAAACAAAATACGTGAAAATCCAAAAAAATCAAAATATACGTAAAAAAAAATCAAAATACGTCAAAAATCTAAAAAAAGTGAAAACATGTCAAAAATCCAAAAAAATCAAAATATCCAAAAAACATAAAAACATCCAAATAACTCTCAAACATTCCAAAATAGAGTCAAAGTCCATCATGTCAGTCGTGTCAATCTTTGTCATTGTCGAACTACATTGTCTCTGCACATTTGCTATGTAGGCAAGGCTCAATCTAAAATGAGCCCCCAAGACATTTGGTCAGTCCTTTTAAGTTTGTCAAGTCAGACATAGTCACACTTGAACACCAAATAGTCATTCAAAATATCTAGATTGTCTTTGGTGTATCTTGACAAAAAGATTGGGGCAACTTAGCCCTCAATATGAGTTAGGACATTCCTTTTTTGCAATTTTCTGTTTGGCAAGTGGATGACCTTGCACACCTTGGTCTATGTCATACCAAGGTGTTTGTTGTCTATTTGTGTCATTTTAATTCCTAATGATGATTTGAGCAACATCTATTAGAACTTTGGAAAATATTGAAGGCTTCTCTCTTGTCTTACCATTCGTCTTTTTTGCTCTAACATTTCTTCATTTCCCTTCATCATCTAGTCTCTTGGTCCATTTTGAGAGCACACTCATGTTCTCTGAACCCACCTGTCCTCTCCAGGGGGCATACCACTACCTCGCCATTCTTCCTCATCCTATTTTTCATTGGGGCATACTTTTGACTTATTTTCTTTGTCACAATGTGATAAACTATATTATGACAAAGAGGGGCAAAATGTAGGCACATAAAAATGTCCTAGACCCACTAACCACATTTTTCTTTAACAAACATCCTCCTCACATAATTAAAATGTCTAATTATGTCCTATAGTCCAAATTCAACTATTAATTAAATAATTCTCAATTATTTAATTAATTCACATATTTATTCCCCCTGACTATTTAAATAAATAAATTATATTTATTTTATTTAAATACGTTGCTAATTTCCTATGTCCCTCTATAATTAAATAAACTTCTAAATTTATTTAATTATTACTTGTCTGCCATTTCTTCCTGATTATTTAAATAAATAAACCTTATTTAATTATTTAAATACATCATTAATTCCCTATGTCTTTCTATAATTAAATAAATTTTCATAGTTTATTTAATTATTATCCACTTTGGCTTTTTCTAATTTTAAAGAAAGTCATTTATTTAAAATTGTCCCACTTTCTAAATTTCTCTCCAACTAAATAATTTAAATTAATTGTTTATTGTCACATGGTCCCACCACTTTTGAGTTAAATTAATTTTTAATTCAAAAGGTCAACTCAGTCTTTAATTCAGATAATTGTAAATTATTATTTGAATCTCCAGCTTTTTCTCTTGTCACATGCAACCTTATCCCTTGATTTAATTTTTCTAAAATTAAATATCAGCCCTTCATTTCAAATTTTTACCTAATGTTTCCCTAAACCTAAGTGTGGGTTGTGACATTTAATTTTAGTCATTGATCTTAGGGCATTTCTCATCTGGCAATCTTGGCCATTCACCTAAAATTGGCTTTTCTATAAAAAGACAATTTTAGCCTCATTTGGACATCTCTTGACATTGTGACTCCATACTTCATAAGCTATTTTCTGCATACTTTAGGCTTGATTCATACTTGCATATTTGCATTTGAGGCTTTTTGATAGAATCCTTCAATATTTCCTTAGGACATGGGCATAGTCATAGGTTTCTCATCAAAAATTTGAGGGAAAACATCAACTTGCAGCAAATGGAGAAGGTGCAATGAAGGTAATTCATGGACATGAAGAGTTGGTGAGATTGCTCTTTGTTTTTATGTTTTCTAACTCCATTTTTCTTCATTGTTTTACTTGGGTTTATTTTGTTTATACTTTATAATGCTAACCTAATATTTTCCCTAAGTTCCACAAACCATTATTGACTCGTAGTTTAATTTCTCTTTGGATGGTTTCTATAGGGCTTCAACACACCACAACATGGGCATGGGAATATTTTCCTCAAGGAGAGTGATCATCTAGAGGCAACAAGTGATTATTTTGTTAAATATATCATTTCTATAATTTAATTTCTATATATTAATGTCTTTACTTGTTATTGTAACAGATAAGGCTTCATCAGGAACTAAACCTTAGAAGGAGCAATAGGAACACTCTTCGACCTCAGAGTAAATGAGTGACAAACTTATTGCCATCCAAATGACCAACAAAGGGCAAGAGTTTGTTTCAAGAACCTAGAGAGCAATGACTTTTGATTCTAGATCCCTTTGTTGTATTCTTATATGGCATTTTTGGACATATTTTGTATTGCATATATTTGACATTGTATGCCTATATGGAATTCTTGTAAGCCTATATGGATATTTTGTATATATTTTATACATATATTGACATATATTGACATATATTGATGTATGGCTACATGGCTATTTGGTTAAATATACAAATCTTTTTTTATCGATAGTGTCCATATTTGCATTATAAATCCATGGTTCAATAGATATGAGTTACATGTATTCAAGTGTATACTTTACAACTTACGTGTATACTTTTTGACTTACATTTTTTCATGTGTATACCTTGCATTCATGCATATACTTTGTATTGATGCATATACTATGTATTCATGGTATACTTATTAATTGGTTAGCCCTAGCATTGATAATTGTTGTCCTTCATGGTTTCTCTTGAATATTTAATGATTGATGCTAAACAACTTCAATATTTTCAAAAATGATTCACCAACGATGTATCATTTACTTATGTTCTAATTCAATATGGAATCCAAGGAAGAATTTAAAAGGGATAAATCTAGAAGGAGAGGGAAGATAGATATTTATCGTGTAACCTATTGTACCTTCTCTTTACAAACCTCTAATGGCTCTTGTATGCTTTTCTATTCTATTTTCTACATTTCATATCCTATTTTCATAGGTGATTAGATCCATAATAGGAATAAGAAAGTTACCTAAACACAAGATATTAATAGTAATCAATTCAATGTAAGAATGAGATCCACATAGTAATTAGATCATAACCCCTATGAGAATGAAAATTTTTAGGCTTTCCTAAACTATTTTGACACTTAAATGTTTAACCTCTTTCATGAAATCATTTGCTTTTGGTGTGGAAAACTTAGAATTTTCAATTTTTGTGTGAATCTTTCTCTTTTCCTTTGTTTTGCATGCCATCATAAGGGATTGATTTAGTTGAACATAGGTCAGAGTGATTCGACATGTTTGGGTGTGAAAGAGGAACATTCCTAGTATAAATGTACCCATTCGAACATGTTGGAATAGTTTGTTTGATCGTACGAGTTGTAGAATGAAAGTTTGACCACTTTGCAACTTTACACTACTTGCATTTGACAACTTTTTCCTCAATTGAAAATTCATCACCATGAGAAAATTCCTCCAAGATAGTAAAAACCAAGAGAGGTTATTATAGAGGGTCCCAACACAATCTCATAGCCTTAGATGGAAATTTTGTAAGCATCATGGTTTTTGAGTAATAGCCCATAAAAGATTGCAGCCATTTTGCACTTTGGACTCTTAAGGGATTAAGCCAATTGAACGTAGCTTGGAGTGATTCAACCTGTTTGGGTGTGAAAGAGGACCATTCATAGTGTAAACGTACCCATCTAAATTTTTTGGAACAATATATTTGGTCATACAAGCTACAAAACAAAAGTTACACCACTTTGCAACTTTACACTACTTATATTTGACAACTTTTTCCTCAATTGAAAAGTCATCACCATAGGAAAATGCCTCCAAAATAGAAAAAATAAGAGAGGTTATTGTAGAGGGGCTCAACAATCCCATAGCCTTAGATGGAGAGTTTGTAAACATCACGGTTTCCAAGTAATATCCCGTCAAAATATTGCAACCATTTTGCACTTTGGACTCTTAAGAGATCGAGTTAGTTGAACATAGCTCAAAATGATTCACTATGTTTGGGTGTGAAAGAGGACCATGCCTAGTGCAAATGTACCCATCCAGGTGCATTGAAACAGTCTGTTTGGTCATACAAATTGTAGAACAAAGTTGCACCACTTTACAACTTTACATTACTTGCATTTGACAACTTTTTCTTGAACGAAAAAGTCATCACCACGAGAAAACACCTTTGAGAAAGAAAAAACCGAGAGAGGTTATTGTAAAGGAGCCCAAAATGATCCCATAGCTTCAGATGAAGAGTTTGTAAGCATCATGATTTACACGTAACAGCCCGTCAAAGATTGCATCCATTTTGCACTTTGGACTCTTAAGAGATTGAGCTAGTTGAATGTAGCTCAGAGTAATTCAACATGTATGTGTGTGAAAGAGGACCATGCTTAGCATAAAAATACCCATACAAACATGTTGGAATAGTCCATTTGGTCACACGAGTTGTAGAACAAGATTTGCACCACTTTGCAACTTTACGCTGCTTGCATTTGACAACTTTTCCTCAACTTGGTGGGAACATAATAAACACATTTTTAGAAGGGTGTCCTCTTCAGTTCAACATGTTCAAAGAATAATAGAAAAGTAAGTCTTAGAAGCAGTGAATTTTTATGTACAAACTCATAAGAATATTAGTTCACTCTTCACGTCATGGGATGGTAGTATCCTAAAGAATTGGAAGAGTATAAGCCTATCATTTATAGGCAGTTTGAAGCAACCTCATAAGGCTATAATAGACATGAATAAATTTAAATGGCAATTACCTCAGCTAGGTTTCTTCAAAATGAATTTTGATGGTTCCTCCAAAGGGAATCTAGGAGTGTCAGGAGGAGTATGCATACAGGATTCAAATGGGAAGTTAAAATCGGCCAAATCTATTTCCCTCCCTTCTGACACAAATACTATAGCTAAGTCCTTGGAAGTTCTTCTCAGTCTCTAGCTTGCTAATCAGCTAGGTATATCCAAAATACATATAGAAGGAGACTCATTAGTAATAATAAATGCATGCAAAGAACATTCTTGTTATAATTGGAATATTCAATACATAATGTAGAGTGTATGGAGTTTAATAGACAAATTTGAATCTTTTCAAATTTCACATATATATCATGAGGGAGATTGTTTAGCAGGTTAGTTGGAAAACATGGGATTTAAGAGGGAAGAAATTTTTATTTTAGAAAATTTTGGTGAAATTGAAGCATTTCTAGATTTAGCAGGGATCGTGGTAAAGGAAATGGTGAATGTGTCAAATTAAGCATGGTTTAGGTACTAATTAAGGTTAGTCATCATTAATTGGCATGCTTAATGCTCAGAGGTGGCAAGCTATTGTCGACAAGATTTGATCACCTCGGTGGGAGATTCCTAAATCTCTCTTTGATACTCTAATGAAGTGCATTGGAAAGACATTGCATGGCCACCGTAACATTGGAGCATGTCTCCTCGACACTCTAATAGAAGGCCAGAGGAACATTGTTAGTGGGACTTCAGGGTTTCACCAAGACTTTGGTGCAAGTCTCCTCAATGGTCTGATAGCTATGGAAATGTTGTGAGATTGTGGAGGATTAGAACTAGAAAAGGTCACAAAAATTGGGCATTGAGTTTAGAGTTTTGGAGATTAGACCTCAAGCTTGGTGGCAAGCTATTGTCAATGAGAGTTGATCACCTCAGTGGGAGATTCTTGAATGTCTCTTTGATACTCCAATGAAAGTGTGTTACAAAGACATTGTGTGGTTGTCGTGACATTGGAGCATGTCTCCTTAACACTTTGATAGAAGGCCAAAGGAACATTGTCAATGGGACTTAGGGGTTTTATCGAGACTTTGGTGTAGGTATCCTTGATGGTATGATAGCTATGGAAATGTTGTGAGATCATAGAGGATTGGAACTAGCAAAGGTCACAAAAATTGGGCATCGGGTTCAGAGTTTTGGAGATTAGACCTCAGGCTTGGTGGCAATCTATTGTTGATGAGAGTTGATCACCTTGGTGGGAGATTCTTGATTATATCTTCAATACTCTAATGAAAGTGTGTCAAAAATACATTGCATCATCACCATGACATTGGAGCATGTCTCCTCAATACTCCCATAGAATGCTAGAGGAACATTATCAATGGGACTTTGGGGTTTTGTCATGAATTTGGAGTAGGTCTCCTCGATGGTTTGATAGTTGTGGAAATTCCATGAGATCATGGAGGATTGGAACTAGCAAAGGTCATAGAAATTGGGCATTGGGTTCAGAGTTTTGGAGATTAGACCTCAGGCTTAGTGGCAAGCTATTATTGATGAGAGTTGATCACTTTGGCAGGAGATTCTTGAATGTATCTTCGATACTTCGATGAAAGCATGTTGGAAATATATTATGTGGTTGTCATGACATTGGAGCATGTCTCCTCAACACTCTAATAGAAGGACAAAGGAACATTATCGGTGGGTCTTTGGGGTTTTTCCAAGACTTTGGTGCAAGTCTCCTTGATGGTTCAATAGCTATGGAAATGTCGTGATATCACAAAGGATTGGAACTAGCAAAGCTCATAGAAATTTTGCATCAAGTTCAGAGTTTTGGAGATTAGACCTTAGGCTTACTAGTCATTATTTACCAGAAACAAAGGAGTTAGTCAAATTTCACTAAGTTTGATCGAAATGAGTCTAATGGCATGGTGGGATTCTCAAACTAAACTATCAGAGATCGGGCACTTTTGTAATTACTTAGGCCCTCTTGGGAACTTTTGTAATTAGGCCCTCTTGGGAACCTTTGTAATTACTTACTATTATTATTAATTTATTATATATGCTATTAGCTTTTTTCCTTAAAAAAAATAAATCTCAACTGAAAATTTGTCACCATGAGAAAACACCTCCAAGACAAAAAAAAATGAGAGAGGTTATTATAGAGGGTCCCAAAATGATCTCATAGCCTTAGACAGAGAGTTTGTAAGCATCACAGTTTCTGAGTAATAGCCTATCAAAGATTGTAGCCATTTTGCACTTTGGACTCTTAAGGATTGAGTTGGTTAAACATAGTTCAAAGTGATTCGATGTGTTTAGGTGTGAAAGAGGAACATGCCTAGCATAAACATACCCATTCAAATGCATTAGAATAGTCTATTTAGTCACATGAGTTACATAACAAAAGTTGCACCACTTTGCAAATTTACATTGCTTGCATTTGATAACTTTTTCCTTAACTAAAACTTTGTCACCACGGGAAAACACCTCCAAGATAGAAAAATTTGAGAAAGGTTATTGTAGAGGGGCCCAACACAAACTCGTAGCCTTAGATGAAGAATTTGTAAGCATCACGGTTTTTGAGTAATAGCCCATCAAATATTGCAACCATTTTGCACTTTAGACTATTAAGGGATCGAGTTGGTTGAACATAGCTTGAAGTGATTCAGCATGTTTGGGTGCAAAAGAAGACCATTCCTAGTGTAAATGTACCCATCTGGATGTGTTGAAACAGTCCATTTGGTCATACAAGTTGCAAAACAAAAGTTGCACCACTTTGCAACTTTACACTGCTTGCATTTGACACTTTTTCCATCAAGTTAAAATTAGACACCACGAGAAAGTGACTCTGAGATTAAAAAAAATTGAGAGAGGTTATTGTAGAGGGGCCCTACATGATCCCAATACCTTAGAATAAATTCTCGTAAGTGACATGGTCTTCGAGTAACAGGCTGTCAAAGATTGTTGTCCTTTTGTAATTTGCACTCTTAAGGGATTATATCGCATGAATGTAGCTCAGACTAATTCAATCTATTTGGGTGTGAAATAGGACCATTCCTAACCTAAACATACCCATACACATGTGTTGGAACTATCAATTTGATTGCATGAGTTGTATAATAAAAGTTGCACCCTTTTGTAACTTTGCACTACATGCAGATGACACTTTTTCCATCACGTGAATATTACAGTCAAAGGAATATGAAAATATTTGATGATTCATCTACAAGCTTAGATCTACATGTGGAACAAAGGAGGGAAGAATAAAATGTTTTTACAAATCAAATCAAGTGAATATTATAGGAACTTAGCTTGGTCAACACTAGAAGCAGTTTGATACATCACCATGAAATTGGCAAGGTAGTGGGCTATTTGAAAAAATGGGGTCTCATGGTGATTTTCTTGGACCCATTTTTTTAAACAAACCACTACCTTGCCAATTTCATCGAATTAGCAAGCTAGCGGGCTGACTAGCTTGCCAATTCGGTGAAATTAGCACTTGGAATTGGGTTTTTTGAAAAAATGGGGCCTCATGGTGATGTAACCATCATGAGACCCCATTTCTTGGACCCATTTTTTCAAACAACACACTAGGTTTCTCAGTAGTTTTGCACACACGCCCACCTAAAGTAGGGACCCTTTGCTCGCTTTTGGGTGTCTTTTTGGTCCCTTAATTTTACTGATTTCATTGTTTTCTGAGGTCCTTAGATGTTCATCTTATTACTCATGTGATTTCATGTTGCACTTTGAAAACTAAGTTTGAGCAAAATTGCTTTTACCTCAACCGGATTTTCCTATTCTTCCGATTTTCCTGATTCTGCTCAAAGTCCTAGCCTCCGCGAACCAGTTTTTACCCAACCGGATTTCTAGTCCTTCCGATTTTCCATTTCCATGGAAATTGATCCGAGCGGAAGTTCTTCCTAAAGTTTTTTGCTCAAGGTCAGATTTTCCGGCCTCGACCCTGATTTTCCCGGATTTTCTTGGGCTTTTCCCGACGTGCCAAAAGTCCGAATTTTATGCCATCCACCGGAACCGCCCGGATTGGATTTTGCCAAAGCTTTGTGCAAATTGAAGTACTGGATTAAATTGATGAATTTGATGATAAATGCTCAACACCCCATGCTTAATTTGATATATTACATGATGTTACATGCATTCTTGGTTCGTTTTGATGATCTATTGTTGAGATTTTTGCCTTATTTAGTAAAATCCACCTGACCTGGATTTTCCCGGAATCCTGTCCGGCTGGATTTTTCCAGATTCTGGTCTGGAGTCTGCCTGACCTAGATTTTCCCGGATTTTCCCCTTGGTCTGGTTTCCTGAAATGGAAATTTTTTCGAAAATGATTATTTTTTCCAAAAGTGGAATTTTTAATAAATGTATCCCGAAATGAAAAATTTCGATAAAAAAAAAAAATTGAAAATAAAAATTTCCAAAAATGGAAAAAATTCTGAAAATGGAAAGTTTCCTTTTAAAAATGTAAGTTTTTCTTAAGGTTAAAATTTTATTCAAATTTAATTTGAACATGTGGGCTATTAATGATGGTATCTATTTTTCAGGACTAAACAAATATTAAAAGGGGGACTTGCATATGGATTCGTGCCAAAGAGGGAAATTTGGAAGCATTCAAATTAAATTTTCAAAGTGGGACCTGCCTAAGAATCCGTGCCAAAACTGTCTACAGCTGGAGGACTTTCTGGAAGACACACAAATTTGATTTTTGTGGAGATCGTAGACCGACATGGATAATATTCATGCATTTAATGCAAATCTTGTCCTATTTTGAAATCCTCCTCGCTGACCTGTTTTGAGGCCAGTTATTATTGTAAAATCTAATTGGGCCGACATGTTTGGGGGTTCTCTATAAATGGCATTTGTGCCTCATTTGTAAGGATATATAGATAGGGGTAGATTTTAGGAGTTTGACTAGGCCAGAATTTTGCTAAGTTAGAAGGCCAGAATTGGCAAGTAGTTTTCAGAATTAGCTGTAGGAGATGAGAGACTTGAAATTGTTATGTAATACTGGAGCAGTAATGCAATTGGGTTGTTGATTTGGCAAACTTTGTATTTATTTTCAACAGTTTTTATGGTTTCTTGTTCTTGATTCTCAGATGTTAGATGTTAGATGTTAGATTTCAGCTCTTTTACAATGGTGGTGAAATGTTGATGATGTTGATCGATTTTCGGTCCATACTTTTAGCAATTTGCTGATTGTAGATTGCTGTGTAAAGTTAGTCTGGGCCTCACTTCTGTGCTAAGTTCAACTGTGAATGCTTGTTTACATTGCGCCAGTAATTGGGTATGTGAATGAAGGTTCAAAGTCTGAAAATCTCCAGATTTCCTTAGAAGATCGCACCATTTCTGTGTAGTTGCAGGTTTGTCCTTGATCAAGCAGAGATCGGTTTTATTGGGGATCTGTCCATTTGCAGCTTTCATCATTACTGTGGTTGATTTTAGGAGTTAGAATAGAATAGAATCTCTCTATACCCTTATCTCTTTTGCTGTTTATTTTGAATCTGGGTTAGTTTTAGGATTGAGAGCATCGCCATATTGTTGCATCTGATGAAAATTCACTTCCAGCATTGTTCATTTGTAAGGCCCCTTGTGATTACCAGCATTTTCACATATTATCTGAGTTGTTTATGCATTGTCATGACCTGACACTCGAGAGACCTTGGGGTGATTTTCAACATCATTGAAGATTATCTTTCAAGAGCGATAGAATATCATTTTCTATCCGAGTTGTTACTGCAGCAGAAAAACACACTATCACAGTTTTTCCACTCTCACCAAATTAGCAAGCTAGTTGGCTCACTTTGGTAGTCCTAATTCTTATGTGTGAGCTACAATTGTCTAATATGCTTCATACACCAATATGACACCCAAGTGCTTGTACTTGTAGGCACATTTCTTTCTCAAAACTATCAAGTGGTAATACAAAATCATGATAAAAAAATCGACCTGCGGAATTTGCAATACCCACTTAAATCAATATTCAATCAATGTGCCACATTTTCATGCATTGGCCAAACTCAACTTATAAAATTTCATAATAATTGAAAATAAGATTCAAATATGCCTTAGGCAATTTTCCTCACAGAGCTTTTACAATGTCACTCATACATTCTATATGCCTATAATGCTCCACTTCATAGGTGCTCATGATGAGTTAACTTCAATGAATGATTTGAAATTCTCCTTTAAGCTTGACACACTTTTATAATGTCTACATCATAGGTGCTCATGATGAGGTTAACTTCAAATGAATAATTTAGTACCATCTACTAGTCTTGGATTTGGCATATACTTTATAACTTCATTTGGGTTTACTAGCTCCCACATAAACAAAGAAAAGATATTTTAAATATTAATAATCACATAATCAATTCAAATAAACATGTGATATGTCAATAAGATAAAACTTGTGTGCTTAATTATGCAGTATCTTATAACTTATCACTAGTCAATCTAGTCCATTGAATATCTTAAAAATTAATTTTTATATGAATATCAAGCATACCTCCCATCTATCGGGATTAAACTTTAGAGGTTCATCGAAGTAATGAGGATCAACATGAATAGAATGTAACCTAACTATTACTTTCCAACCTTTTGGAAACTTGTAACATGTTATAAAAAAATACAATTTAATCTTTCACTTAGTTTACTAATCTATTTACAATATCCTACATCAATTTATTTTTGCATATTTTTAAGAAAAAATAAAATACCATTGAACTGTGTATCCTTTACCATAGTTCTAAACATAAAGTGTGTCATATTTGCAAGTCCGATAACTTCATCAATCACCTAAATACATGATATAAACATTAGATGATAGCATTGGCATCATAGAAATGAAAGGTCTAACTATCAACTAATCTTGATGTGCATACTCTAAATTTTAATACAAATTAATGTGCATACTTACAAATTAATCCAATGAACCATTTGGGTCCACTCTACTCTTTATTGTGTCAAGTATTTCCTCATGGTTAGACTCACACACCTTCCACAAGGTCTTGTTCAAAGGTCTACCGTCATATTTGATCAAATGAACATTGGATGCCACGACAAGGTTCAAGTGATGAAGAATATTTTGATGCATGTCAAAGTATTGAAACAACAAAAAATTAACACTCTTATGTGGGTACCTTCTAAGCCACGTTCTAGTAACAACCATTGAGCCTATAAAGTATTTGATGTTTTCTCCATCTATAACTAGGGCCTCCAATTTGTTTTTGGCCTCAACATAACAACACAAGTAATAATTTGTTCCCCCTTCATTGTCTTCATTTGCAATAACTACATAAACATGCCTTACATTGATATGTGCAACAAATTAGATGAAATTAGTCAACATTACAAATACACTACAAAGTAAAATAACAATAGGAATTTCAAAAACTATGCAAGTAGATATATTACCTGGTTGAACTAGATCTAATATGTGGTCAAAGTCAACTGATGATTCCATCTTTGTTCGTTCCAATTCCATTAGAGGGTGATACATGTGAAGTGGGATAAAATAACTTAACCACCATTTGTCAACCCACTCCTTTGACTCACACTCATCCTAGGCTTACATTGTACATGAAGAACAAAAGCATGCCATCTTCCACATATGGATACTCCATGAACCTGCATTTGAGCTAAGGTAAGAGTGTAGTTCACTTGATCCTATTAGTGTACAACTATCCTCATATCATGCAATGTCAGTATCATCTACCAACCAAAAAAATATATGAAATGAAGACTTACCTTCATTACCTAGATCCATTGAAGCATTACACCACTCAATGATTGATTTTACATTTGTCAACTTTGCATTGTCTTTATACTTTAACACTTCTCATGCTAATTATATTTTAACACATGCTCCTACACCATCATGCTCCCCCTTTCCATTCTCGGCCTCACAAAAGTTCCACATATGTTGAACACCTATAATGACATGCATCATGCTTAACCAATAGAACATCCACAAGTTCTTGAACTATGTTGCACAATTATCTAATCATATTATATGATGATTGTATGATATGCCCCTCTGAGCCAAATAACTGTAGAAAAACTAGAAGAAACTTGAATTAACTTTGGAGAATGTGTGAAATCATCAGTAATGTAAAAGTGGTACTCTCTCAATACCTTCATGTGGTCCCCGATATTATTAGCTACATGAATGAATTCTATGTACACAAATATAGAAACCTATGTGGAGTTTTGATATTGTGACTGCACCTCATGTTATGGCTATAGAGTGTAGTTCTCTACAAAGTTGACAACCAAAACTATGCTACCAACTAGAAATGTGTCCTTGCATAACTTGAATTGCAAGTCCAACCATTGAGCTCTCTAGGTATGCCTTGCATACTCATACACTATACTATCACAAAATGTAGATATAAACTAATACATTGAAATCTTTTGAATAACCAAATCACACCTTTTTGCTTGATTACCATCCTTTTTATTGTATTCCACTATTTTATACTTTTCAAACTCTAATAGTTGCTTTCCAATCACATGTGTTCTTTCCATATGTTGACATATTGGGATCTGTTGCAAGCCACTACAACACTGACATGAACCATCCAAGCATAGCTTCTTGTAGAATATTTGGCCATTCTCTCTTTTGCATAAAATTTCTGATAAGAAGTCTCTTGAAGATTTTGGTGGGGCATGTATTTCACATTCTTGCAAAACATTATTAGTGTGAAAATCTAAACATATAGAATGATAAACATCATAATGGTTAGAAAATTCAATATGTAATACATAACGGAAATTAGTGCATTTGTGATTTATCTTCACATAAAAAGGTTTAAGCATTTCAAAATATCCTTGAAAATTTTGAATTTGAGGATAATCCTCTTGAAATTTATGAAAAAACTGTGTTTCAGTCATATCTAAAAAATTCTTTGGATGTGGCTCATGGTTTCGACTACCGATTCTCCTTCTTACCACATCCTTTTGATTTAGAGATGGCCCTGTGTTATTATTCCAATAGTCTTCAATTAGTGATCTCAATGCTTCAACAATTGGTTTATCTTTTTGTGGGAGTCTCCCCAAGAATGCCCATAATTCAATGGAATCAGTTTCCTCAATTCTTTGGAACCTTTGAATGGCTCTTGATAAAGTTTTTCTATTAATTCTCAATTGTTGACTCGTCTTTTTAATGATATGAGATCTCTTTTTTTGATTACTTACCAAAGTTGATGTAATGACATGTCAGGTGACATTACTATCTTTTGAGTGTAAGTATTACCCACACTCTCATAAGCATCCATTAGATTCTTCACAATAGTACTTGAAGCATTCGATGTTCTCAACCCAAGAATCTTCATGGACCTATACTTTATACCTCACATCACTTCAACAAATAGTTGAAATCTTGTGGTCTCATTTAACTTTTCAAAGAAAAATATCCAAATCTTATCAACATATCTTCTACAAATGCATTGTAGAATCTCACCTTCCATTGACTGCAAAATATTCGAGCATAAATATTAATAAAAAACTTTTGCTTTCTATGCAAAATTCTAGGTGGTGTTATCCTAGGTACATAAATCTCAACATTAGGAATTTCATCAATATTTAAGTGAGATGGGCTATATCACATACCTTTGGTTGAGGATGGAATAGATGACATACCTTAACATTGAGATGGGGATGATGGCATACCTCCTTCCTCAAATGTGAGTGATGATGTACTCTCAAATTGAGATTTGGTTGATGTTATCCCTCCATATTCACTTGTGGTAGATGGTGTCTCTCCATATTCACTTTTAGTAGATGGTTTCCCTCCATATTCACTTGTGGTAGATGGTGTCCCTAAGTATTCACTTGCGATATAGGGTGTGTCTCCAACTATGGTATTCAAATCTATCTTAGCATGATGCTTTCACATTCATTCCCTTTGTCTTGCCAATGCCTTCTCCTTTTTTGATGGTTGAGGTTCATCTTCAATTGGCATGTCTTCATCAATCGTATCCAATTTCTTCTTCTGATGATGTTCTCTCATCCATTATTTTTTCTTTGTTTTATTAGTTTTGTACTCTTCCTATGTTAGTTTAATCCTTGTTCGTTTCCTTAGCATGGCGAATAATTTTACCTATAGCATGATAAAGAGACAAATATTAGTTCCTAAAAAATGATTCCATACAAATAAATAAAATATATGTCATTCAATCCTTCATACAAAATACTAACAATCATCCTGTAGAAGAGTACTTCTAGAATATACAAAAGTCACATGAATTTTTGGATGGAATTCCTTAAAGAAACGTGGTCTTCTGGCATGTCGTGATTTCAAGATAGGCTCAAAATGGAATCATGGACAAGGTATGTGAATTATTTGACATTAATGTTTTGTTAGAAATGTATGCAAAATGTGGTACCTTTGACAAGCTAGTGAGCTCGCTAGCTTGTCAATGTGGTAGGGTTGACAAGGTAGGGGGTTGTTTAAAAAAATGCCTCATAGAAATAGGGTATCACATGATTGTAAGATAGGCTTAAAATGGAATCATGGACAAGGCATGTGAATTTTTTGACATTAATGTTTTGGTAGACATGTATGCAAAATGTGGTACCTTTGACAAGCTAGTGAGCTCACTAGCTTGTCAATGAGGTAGGGTTGACAAGGTAGGGATTTACATTTGAAAGGCCTTTCATAGAAATGGGGGTCAATAGTGATACCCACGATGGGGCCACCAATATCTAACAACCACTACTGACAAACTAGGTAGAGATCCACTAAGCTTGTATGCGATGTGGTATGATTAATGACTGGACAAGCTCACTGGTTGTCCCGATGTGATACGATTGACAAGCTAATTGAGCTCACTAACTCTCAATGAACTGAAGTCCGACTTAAAGAATGGGGGCTGTTTGACGAATTTCTCTTGAAATGCGGTGGCACGTACTGGCGGTCTGCGAATACCGCTTTTCCCGTATTTTATGGCAATAATGAATAAAGAGTCTTGGGAAATAAGTGGAGAAGGGTTTGTCCCTTGTAGGTAGAGTAATCAAAGGAAATGTTAAAATCATATAATGCAAGCATTAAGTGATGAAGTGGGATTGATGAGGTCAAGAAATGAGAGATGGAAGTAGGCCAGATTGCGAGGAATCTAATGTGGGAGGATTATAATTGTTTTGTAGAGATATGTATGGAAAATTTGGTAGCATGGGCAATCAAGCTGCTTGGTGGTGTTTGACAAAATACCTCATTGGGAATATTCCTCGGGACTAAATGATTGTAGGATATGCACAAAATGGATTTGTTGGCTTTTAGAAAATTCGAGCATATTTCTTGAGTGTAAAACCAAATTCCACTACATTAAATCCCATACATACAAAATGGCTTTGGAGGGTATGCACATCCATAGAAAATGATTGAGAAATGATGTATTATTTTACATACTTATAACTACTCTCATATATATGTGTATACAAAATGTGGAAGCATACACAAGGTAGGTCAATTGCTTAACAAAATGCCTCAAAGAGATGTGGTTTAAAAATGTAATTGGTAAGTGTAAAGAATTGTGTAGTTTAAAATTGCATTGATAAGCTAAGGTTATGAAAACAAATAATGGGCATGGGAATAGCCAATAGCAAAATCGAAACAAGCCAAAATAGAATTAAGGAAAATATAAAATATTGAAGCTTTGCACTTTCAAAATAATAGATATTAACCTGGTGTTGAGTTCCTGAGTATGGCAGCGCAGCTGCTTGCATCGAAACTCCCTAAACAATTTGAGTTTTCAAAACTTTTCCTTTTTAATGCTAGTGTATATCACTCTTAGATGGAATTGAGAAGGTGAATTGATATATATATGAAAATTTGATGTGAAAACTCTATTATTTCATGCAAAGGTGGTGGAAAGTTCATAAAAAGATGGTAGAATGTGAAAAAATTGCATGCACACTTCACAAAAGCATCAAAAAGCTTCTTTTTGTAAGAGCACGGGCATAATCAGGAGAATATACAAAATTTGGGCCTGGATATTATGGGTATATTGTGTTTTTTACCATTTTTAGAGCAATACAAAATGCACTTGCATTATAACATGCTCACATTATATAGCGTAAGTCGCGTTATGTGCTTGCATTTAAATGGCTTCATCTCGGCTTATTGAAATGTGCTGCGTGTTATGAGAAATTTGATTTTCTATAGGTTTCTTTTCTCACTTTCTCTCTATCCTTAGCCATCCATCCCCCTTAGCCATCTAGGTCTCTCACTTATCCCTAAACCCTCAACCCTAGACACTATTCCTTAAACCCTATTCCTGTCCATTCCTTCTCTCTCTCCACTCCCATCTCTCTCCCCCCCTCATCTCTCCCTCTCTCTCTCTCCTCTCCCTCTCTCTCAAGTCTCCCTCCCCCCTCCACTCTCCCTCTCCTCTCTCTCTTGATCCTCCCTCTATCTCCATACCCCTATCTCTCCCACTCCCTTTATCTCTCTTCCACTCTATCTCTCTCTCCCTCTCTCTAAAGTCTCTCCATCCCACCCCCTCTCCCTCTCCCTCTCCCTCTCTCTCTTTTTCAAGTCTCAACCCTAATCTCTCTCACTCACTCCCTCTATCTCTCTCCCACTCTTTCTCCCTCTCTCCTTCTCAGGTCTCTGCTTCTTACCCCCTCTCCCTCCCTCTCTCTCTCAAGTCTCTCCTTCTTACACTCTCTCCCTCTCTTAGGTCTCTCTCTCTAACTCCCTCTATCTCTCTCCCACTCTCTCTCTCCCTCTCTCTCAAGTATCTCCCTCCCATCCCTATTCTCTCTCTCTCTCTCTCTCTCTTCTTGGAATATAGTTGTCATTGATGTCAAAAGTGAAAATTAGGCAAAGAAGATGAATGAGAGAATAGTGGTTCTAAAGGTGAATTAGTTAGCAAATATGATGTGGTTTTTTCAAGAATAGTCTAGTGATGTGCTATGTAGGTCAAGAAAGTGAAAGATGTACCCCTAACTGATTTAAGTATGCTCTTAGGTGGTTCTAGGGTTTATAGGTAAACCCTAATGCATTTACAAACTTGGCATCCTCAAAATGTTCTATTTTGATGAGGACATGTTATCAGTAGTTACCAATTGCTTAAGTTATCACTTAAGCCTTTTATGTCATGAGGTTGACCGACCCATTTTCCTAGCATTCAAGGTAACACATCTCCTTGTGGTCAGTGTAAAATCTGTGGATCGTCAAAAGTAATGTTGGTGTTCCTCTAATGGCCTGACAGTCACTTTATCAGTGTAACCATGCATGATTGGTGAAAGTTTGGGAGGCATCCAAAAGATGGAAGTGATGGTGTATGAGGCCCATAGAGGTGGACATGGATGATAACGATGTAGACACAAGGATGACCAGTGGAGTGTGGACCCCATGTGAAGTATGGAAGCTTCATCTGTGTGAGTATATGCTATTAGTAGGACATAAGATCTTGTCCTCTCAACATAGCAATGAGAAGGTAGTGCTCCAAGTGGGACCTAGTTTTAATGATGTTGTTGATAGTGATGACAATGCTAGCATGTGGCATGGCGTGATTGGGTGGATCATAATCCACATCCTTGCTGTGGATTACATTGCAATGACATGGAAATGAGGTGGATAGATGACATCATCAAGTGTCTTCATTGGCATGACTAAGTCATATTAGCGGAAGTATCATGATCATCTCCCCAACACAATGATGGCTATATCTTTGATGAGACTATATGTCATCACTAGGAATATGGAGCTAGTCCCAATGATAGGGCAATGGAAGAATGGACAACGATAGTGGGACACGATAGTAACAAAGATGTTCAGAAGGTGAATGATATGGAAACATGTGGTTGGTTGGGACCAGCTAGTGAAAAATGTGACAATGAAGGACAACAATGATCAATGGTGCAGGATGAAGAAGGTTGATTGGCCAATGCTAGTGATAAGATGTTTCATCGATGTAACATGGATGTATCCACAGAACCTTAAATCATGTTCCACCAATAGAGTGATGAGGTTCTATGTGGGACCTGAGTGTGACGATGGTTGACAGATGGAAATGAACAATTGATTGATATGTCATATCACATCAGTGTTGTGAATGACGTGGCGATGACATAGATAACATGTAGGTTGTGGACTAGATTAGTTAACATGGTAAGCATATCAGTGTGACCTATTTGTATCGGTGGGAGTCTGAATGGAGTCCCAATGAGAGAGTGATATGGTAGATCGACAATGGTGGTTTAAGCGATTGATTATCCAATGATTAGGTTTTAAAGACACAACAACAAATGTTGATCACAGGATCAAGGAACAAAGGAGTAGATTAATGACCAGAGTTCAAATGTAGAAATCTAAAATAATGGCTATGACAGGTGTAAATGAGGGTTCAGACTGAAAAATAGCACATGAGAAAGGATTAATTTGTCCAACTACCTCAATGACTAAAATATGAAGATCTAATTTGTTAGGTGGCGAAACAGATTACAAAAGTGATTGAGATCAAAATCAGATCGAAGGATCAGAAGAGAGCATTAAATGCACAATTAGATTTTAGGATTTGATAGAGAAAACAAAGGAAAATTCTCTGAAATAAAATTTAATGTTGTATGGCTCAATGTAGCGAATGGTGATATCTGATGAGATGGACAGTATGTGTGTAGCTCAATGTTCTGAAATTTACTGAAGTAGGTTGCAAGTGGAAAAATTGTAATGGTGATTCCAATATGTATGAATTGAATGAAGGGAATAATTGAGTGATAGAGAATAAATGAGGGTGTTTTAATGTAGAAGAAGGTGAACTATAATAGAAAGAAAAATCTAAAAATTCATGTAGTTGGTTACAGTGGAGTAAGGGAGAATTGAGAGAGAGAGATCTTATGTACTGAATTGATGCATTGTAGGTTGTGTAGAACCATTTTATGCATAGTTGATTACAAAAGTTATCAGAGTTTGTAGCCTCCATTTTCACTGAGTTGTAGCTTAGAATAGGGTGTAGTAGCATCCTTGAAGTTTTAGCTTCTAAATAGGGAGTTGTTGCTTCCTTGGGTTGCAGCCCTAAACATTGTAACAAAAATTTGATGCTTGTGAGGTTGGATTAGGACGGTAGATCCTATCAGTATTTCTCACTATGTTTTTTCCCATCCTAGGTTTTCCACATACATACTGTGTTATGTCTTGATCTCTCTTGTGCTTGTGGTTATTATATATGTTATTATTTCAATCTACAAATTTGAGTTTAAGGATGAATCAGCAAAAGGTTTTAAGAACTAAAAGTTTAATATCTACTTATTCACCCCCCTCTCAATAGATCATTGTGTTCTAACAATTGGTATCAAATCCATAGGTTCCCTAGGAGAAGCTTAATCAAATCATGTAGATCTTGACAAGCAAACACAATGGCATGTCAGGAAGGTTCAAGCAAGCCACCTAAATTTGATGGAACAAACTATGCTAAATGAAGCTCTCCAATGAAAGGATACTTAGGTTCTCTTGGAATTTATGTTTGGATGTTAGTTAAGACCAAATATGTCCCTCCTACTACTCCTCCTATTGATGTTGTAGTGAAGAAGTACTATGAGAATAATGAGAAAGCTTGGTTCGCTATTATGAACAACTTGTCTGATTTTGTGCATCGCAAGGTTATGCATTGTGAAACTGCTTATGATGTCTAGGAAAAATTGAATAAGATCTATGAAGGAGATTCCAAGGTGAAGCTGGAAAAGCTACAAATATTGAGAGCTAAATTTGAAAGCTTGAAGATGATTGAAGAAGAAAAAATTGTAGATTATATTTTGAGAATTGATGATATAGTGAATGCTATTAAGGGATATGATGTAGATATGAAAGAAGATGTAATGTTGAAAATTCTCAAGTCTATGACAACTAAGTATGATATCAACATTTCCACCATTGAAGAAGGAAGATAAATTGATAAAATCACTCTAGATGAGTTACATGGTATATTTACTGCTTATGAGATGAGAATGCTAAGTGTTGAATCATCTAGGAGAGAAGATGCTTTTAAGATTGTCAAGAAAGAAAAAGATGAAGCTGAGAAGAAAGTAAAAGTTGTTGTTATTGCATCTAATTATGAAGAAACTAATGAAGAAGAAGCAAAATTCATAAGAAGGTTAAGGAGAGGATCTGACAAGTATAATGGTAAGCTCCCTTTCAAGTGTTTTAACTGTGGAAAAATAGGTCATTTTGCTTCAAAGTGTCCATATGGTAAAGAAGATAGTTCCAAGCAAGAAGTTGATAATAGAAAGAAGAGTTCTACCCTAAAATAAATAACTTTGGAAAGAAAAAGAAGATTCTATACATCAATGAAGAATGTGAAGTATTTGATTCTAATGATAGTTTAGAAGAGGATCAATATCATGCTCTTGTAATGAGAGAAGATAGAAGAGGTTTTCTATTTATGGCTAAAGAAACTAAGGATCATGAAGATGCACAAATTGAAGATTCATTTGAAGAAGAAGAGGAGGTAGTTGTTGATCTTGAAGGAGAATTAATCAGTGCTCTTGAAGATCTTGATGAGTTAAGAGATAAATATGATGATCTTAAGGAAAACAAGAAACTAAAAAAGAATGCTCAAAAGGAGACTGACAGAGTAACTCAAGAACTTGAGGAATCTAATAAGGTGATAGTTGGTCTGAAATTTCATGTAGAAGAACTCAAAAGAGTTGAAGATGTTATGAAATCTAAATTATAATAAAAGATGGATAAGTGTTCAAAACTTGAGGGAGAAATAGTTGCCTTAAGAAAGGAATTGGAGAAAGCTAATGAGTAGATCAATAAAGGTTTGAAGTTAAAAGGTGGTGCTCATATTCTAGATGAATTGCTAAGTACCCAAAAGCTAGCTAATAAAGAGAAATTAGGCTTAGGACTTGAAAATGGAAAAAGTTCATTTATTGATGCTTCTACAAAGCTCTATGAAATATTCAAGGAAAAAGAAAAATTAGTCCCCAATGGTGAAAGATCTGACAAAGGAGAATCCTCTGAAGATGAAAAGAAGTCAATTGCAACTGAGAAATCCATTAAAGAGAATGAACCATTTGAATACAAGAAAGTTAACAGGTTGATTCTTGATCAACTAAAGAAGAAGAATAATACTAAGAGAAC
>VDFB02066238.1:0-21855 GCA_007258455.2 Sequoia sempervirens
AATGATCTCGAGGAAGATACTAATCAGTCTTTGAAATATTGTGCAATTTGAAAGGTCACTTTATTTATGATTAAATTTCTCACATGTTTTGAGATCATAAGAATATCATCCCAAAATTTTATATTATTAACAAAGGCTCTAAATTGGCAATCATCCGTGAATCAAATTATATTATTGATAAACATGCCTTATCTAGCATTGTCCTAATCCCATCATGTAGAGATAAGCATAAGCAATAAGGTCATGTAACGACAAACAAGGGGAGGCTTCACCCTTAAACATCATGATAGTATTGTTGGAGTCCCCTTAAATAGCCAATTTAGTGAAACATCTATGATTAGCTAGTTGAATCCCATGATAGGACGTTGCCACCTCAACAAAAATGGAATTTTGGGTGCCAAGATTAACCACTCATTTTTCCCCTATGATCCTGGAGGATGCCACCCCTCTCACCCGACTTAGGTTCCCTTTAGTTGATCCATCAAAGTTAAGTTTAAACTAGCTTGGGTTGGGGGGTCTAAGAAATATTATTACAACCAATAGGAATTTTAGAACTCAAATTGTTTAGAACACAATAATGCCCCAAGAAGCAGCAACACTAACTTCTGAATTGGAGGGGCTTCTTTTAGGGTTGATGGACACAGACTTGAGATTTTCCTTGATATTTTAAACAATTTGGTTAGCAAGGATATTCCAATGGTATTTTTTTCCTTGAAAACTTGATTATTATGTTCTTTTTAGAGTGCCCAACCAATTAGAAGGAAGGCTTTCCACCATAGCTCAGACAGTAGGGGATGTTTAAACAAGGGGCTCCAACAACCCACTATACTCTTAGCGCTCTTATGCTAAACCAAACTAAGGAGAAACATAGACTAAATTTTTTGATGAACTCTCTAGGAGTAAACACAATGAAAAAGGAGATGAGTAATGGTTTCTCCCTCCTCCTCGCAAAGGAAAAATGTGTTAACAAGTTGAATGCCTCTATTTTAGAGATTGTCAAGAGTGAAAAGTCACATACCATTGTTACTAACCAAGACACAAAATAATAGAAATGGTTAGGAAATAAGGATAAGCAGAAAATGGATCATATGAGAAAAATATTGATCACTTGACACATATTTTAGAGAAGAACAAACAACAATGTTTATGAGTCAATGAAATAGAGTTTGTTATATGATATTTCTTCTAGGAAAAAGATAAAATTGAAGGGAAAGGAAAGAGCAGAGTCCTTGTAGTAGTTGTATCTCTACCATCCACTTGGGTTCTTGATTTGGGTGCTTCACACCACATGGATTCAACCTAGGATGATTATTCTTCATAGCCTTGCACTACACCTATTATTTTTATGGGTGATGAAACTCCTATTAAGGCATGGGGAGAAGTTCAATTGGTGTAGGGGATGAAATATTTTAGGATGCTTTCAATGTGCATTAATTGCAAACTAATCTCCTATTATTTTATTAGGTCACTCACATTAGTTTGGGAAATTAGGTCGAGTTCACTCCCAATTTAGTTTATCTATGATGTGCATAGTAAGATATTTTGTTCATATTTAATGATTATATACATATCAATAATTCATTTGAGTGTAATAAGTAAAGTAATGATTATATATATACTCATTAACTCCAAAATAATGATATCATATTTAATGATTATTACAAGTAGTATAGGATGTGGTTATAAATATAAATATAATCATTAATTGGAGTTAATAATAAGATTAATATTTAAAATAAATATCTCTAATGAATATATATATATATTTTATATCAGTATAATATTTAGTGTTATAATTATAATTAATTAATATTTAATAGTGAAATTATGTGATTATATATATCTTATCCATTTAAATTATTATAGTTAAAATTACTATATATAATTTAACTTATAAAAATATATGTATATACTAGTTCATAAAACAAAAATATTTAAAATGTGAATTAATATATTATTATTATATTGACTCCATTAAAATGTATAAAATTTTAATGTAGAATTTATTGTGATTGAATGTTATGATGTTATTTTGATAATTTTTAGGAATGTTTGTTTTTGATAAGGAACAAGTAGGTTTTGAGAGGATGAAACCAAGAGTAAACAAGGGAAAGATACAACATCAAAAGGACCATGACAAAAATAGACAACTACCATCAAAGAAGAAAAAAGGAACCATCCCAAAGACAACAAAATCCAACAAAAGTCCAGCCCTAGGCCAGATTCTGAGAATATCTGTTGCCTCTACTCGAGTTTGTTCATATTTAAAACTTTCAATCTCCTGAATGTTAACAAGAGCCTTGTCACCTTCCTCTTCAGTTCGCTCTAGTTCTTTTACTCGGACCCATGCCTTCCACCTGGCTTTCCTCTTTCTCAGCATCCACATACAACAATCCTACCTGATAGGCATTTTCTAGATTATCAACCATCATATTCATGGTCTTCGTGGTAGATTTTAAAATTTTGTGGCTCATTTCCAAAACCTTGTGGATAGAATCTTTTATGTTCATCTTTTCCTCCATACAGAAAGCTTGCCATCATGGTTACTCTTAAATTGTTGCAAATCCTCAACTATTTTCTTGAGGCACTCCACCATGTATTTCTTTTCTTCCTCAGTTCCATAAGGATGGCCTTATCTCTGTCTCTATTATTATTGTCATTCCCCCTTACAGGTAGTTTACTATTCATAGCCCCTGATTCAATTTAAGTTCCTTAATCTCAAAAACACCCGATTAACCTGAAGAAATCCACAGACCCATTACTGAGCAATAGCAAGAATGCCATCAGGAAATTCACGTTCAGCTTTAAAGTAATGGTCATCCGCCTTGAGTTCACTGGGATAATGGGGCCTATCCTCTCTGTTAGTGGTAGGGTAGCTGGAGTATTCCGACGAGGGGGTCGACTTGAATCATCCTGATTAGTATCATAAGAGGGATCCTCCGAGACCTTTCTCTTACCCTTCTCCTAGGGAGAGACACTAGAATTACCTTTCCCCTTAATTGCAACCCTTCCCTTGGAAGAAGGGGTCTGGTGGGACAGAGCCGACATAGCTTTGAAATGTTCATAGATTAAAACAAGCAAACCCTCATGGAGAATAGAATGCCTAATCAATTTTGACTATAGTTCTGAAGACTAGCATTCAAAGAGGTAGCAAGATAGAAAGGGAAAGAAACCCTAACCTGATGTCTGAAATGGTTGAGGAGCACAAAATGGTACCCAAATACCCTATTGTAATGACCATCTAGGGTAATGTACTCCATAAGCACTTTCAACACCTTCCTCCAATGTGAGACGATCTTCATTGAATTGTAACTACTTTTGGTAGTCCTTCGTAGATCCTCCTTTTCCTTCTCTGTCTTCAAATTTTTTGCACAGCCTAGTCAGAGAGTTTCCTGTCCTTGTAAAACTTGATGCCCTCAATGGAAAGCCCCATAACCTCAACAATTAACTGCTCATCAATAGCAACCTTTCTCCCAAACAAATTAATCTCGCCATCCTTCCATTCCTTGGAAAAAAACCTAGTGATTTGGGTCCCAGCCATGGAGTTTTTTTATATAATTGGTTATCCCGCCCTTCTCCAGCAGCTCCCAAACCTTAGTGTTACTTCTTAGCTCCTCACAATTCATCGGTTCCACCCTGCGACACTCACCACCCATGTTGGTAGAATTGCAGGCCTATTTAGAAGACTCCAGAAAACCAATTAAGTTGGTAATCAAAATACCCAGAAAGCATGCAAAGCATAAAAAATCAGAATAGTAATTAATATTGTTGTGCTTTGCAGCGATGAAAATTATTAGACAGTCCGAGGTGACAAGAATTATTGAGCAAGATCAGGAGTGCATGACATGACAAGGAATATTTGTTAGTCATACAAATTTGAATTATTTTTGTATAGTGGTGATAAAATAAGTAAAATAGATAAACCATTAATTCTAGCATAGTTAGGTGTTTGCACATGAAACCTTGTCCCTTTATTTGTGCCTTCCACATTCGAGACATAACTTCTTGTATATCATGTCACTATTACATTGTAAGTTGAGTCAGTATCAAGTGGCATCCACTTGTGATGACAACATTTGTTGTTGGCTACATCTTCCTTTGAAGGTTTGTTCTTACAAAAATTAATTGGTTTTACATTATTTTTTATCCATGTTATTATTGGGTATTATAAATTATTCTTTTCACTTGTAAATTAAACTCTAGATGTGTGTTCTAATCATTCTATATCAATCTTTAATCCAAAACTATTTAGTCTAATTGTTAAGAGTTATTGTTCATGGACTAGCTAAGACTCAAACTTAGGACCTTCCGTTTGATGTCAAACTGTTTTACAAGTAGCTATTGGCCCCTTTGTGACCAATTCATTGTTGGTTTGGGCATGACTTATTTCCAACACCACCCCATTGTAAGCCACACTATAGGTGCTTGGGGCTCCTAGCCTTGCCTAACTACAATACTATGTAAGAGTCACTTGCAAAACCAAAGTTACCTTTTGCAAGAGAGTAACAAGAGAATGAATTGCTTGATAATGGATGAAAATAATGATACAATGAATCAACAATGCACATGGGGTGTTGCTTATATAGGTAAGCTGAGAGGATAAGTAAACATAAGATTATGACATGTGTCACAACCACATGACATGCGACACACATATATAAGTGTCCTATGTGTACCCTAAGTAAAAATAACTAACAAGTTTGAATAAGACCTAGGAGGTGAACCATTTAGGTGATATCCTTGTTCACACCAACACCAATTAGGATTGGTCTTTAAATTTGCATGATCCTAACTTGTAATTTTGACAATTTATCTTTAATTACCTTATAATGGCTAGTGAAAACAAAGTTTTTGAATTTAAATTTAACTTTTGGCAATAACAGTGATCTAAATCACATCTAAAGTTAAACTTTAACCACATTAATGAAATATATTTTAAACCATAAATGAACAAATAATGTCAAAATCATAAATAAATAAGATTATTTGCTAACTTCAACCAACAAAACTTATTATTAACATATCAATTGATATAATTAAAGACAACTTAATTATTATAAATCCAAAACATAAAGAAAAAACATAAACATCCAATTATTTAAATCCCTAACTTCATATATTATTTCATGATTTAGTTATACTCACAAGCATTTTGACTCCTATATATATTTAATATAATTACCCATTTATTAAAAAATTCATTGATTTTTTTGTAATTAAGATGATGCAAATATTTTTCCATTCAATGATATATGTGTCCTTAACTCAAAGGTAAAAAAACAAAATTAATAATTTAAAATATAGTTCCACTTTTTAAAAGAATAATAGATAATTTAAAAGAACCAATCTTTCTATGACAGGGTCCCCAACTTGCCGTTTTTTGTCGTGTCATATCGATTTTTTTTCCATTAAATTTATTTTTATCTTAAAAAAGAAAGATTCTTCGTACATTTTTGTAGGTGATAATGCCTTGTCAAATTGCACGTTTTAACTTTTGTGAATATTTAATTATATATTATGGAATATGCCCAATATTGTTGAGGAGAAAAGTAAAAAATCTTGGTTCTATGTATTAGGAGATTTATGATTTTAGCATGTGATTTAGATATTTTGGCGTACTTATTAAGCAAAGATTCAATTAAGTATTTTGTTAAGTGTTTGACTTAGTTTCTATTGGCTTCTTTATCTTAGATTAGATTATGTCTATAATTATATATCTTAGATAAAATTACGGATGTAATTATATTATCTTTTTCAAATTTCAAATTTTGTATTTGAATGTTGATAAGTTTGGGATATAATATCTATTGGTATAAGTGTTAAATCTATTAAATTATGTCTAGAGTTGTGTATATAAATGTTTTATTCTAATAAACTTTCACATTATCACTATCGTTTCATAAAGTATCAAAATATCTCAAAAGCTTTCTTTATTTTCTAGGAATTAGACATTAGTTATCATCTGTTAGCATCGAACATCAATTGTTTGTCAACAACCAATAATTAGCATGCATTGTCAAGGCTCATTACAAGTACATCATCCTCACAAAAACTCATTGGTTTGTATTGGGCTTTAGCAAGGAAGATCCAACCATCACCTCAGTAGGAACTAATTGTCACCTCATCTCAACATCCATTTCCACCTTTTATCTATTTTTTTAATCTTTTTTAACTCGATATCAAGGATTGCATAAGAAAGTTTTAAACTTCAATCCTTCTATAACAAGTATTTGGGTGCTCCTCAACACCACATATTTTTCCTTACCTTAGACATACATCAGGAAAATAGGTTTCACAGGTGTCAACTTACTTGGGATAAATCATGAAAATCAAAATGAAATCACACCCTAGACAAGATCATTATTGTGATCATGCCCCAAACACTCAAATTCTTGGATTTCAATTGTCTCAACTCTCTAATAAAAAACTAGCTGTAAATTTTAATTATTAGTCTTCAAATGCAATGTGGCATCACTTAAAGTCTACCTTTTAGTGCTTCCAAAATAAACAACCTTAATCATACTCATTTATATTGTTAGTACATATTTAAATTTAGTCTCATTTATCCTTCATTCTATTAATCATACATTGCTCCTTATATCTATCTAAAATGTTAATTAGTTTGGATGACTTATTCAACTAATCAACAATTCTAGGTCTTGGATATTTTAAAGGGTGTGTTTTATTTCCCTTCAAATATATAACAAATTTCATGGGACTAGCATTTTATTTTGAAAATAGTAATTAAAATGATAAACTAAATTAAGATATGTGATTATTATTAAAGATATTACATTTTTATAATTTATATTAAAAATATATATATTATAAAATATGTATAAAATAATTTTAAAAAGCACCATTTTAAATCATACCCTTTGGTTTATTTACATGATATATAATAGAATAAAAATTACAATTACAATGCAAAATATAAAATTAAAATTTAATGATATTTGTAATAATTATGGTCAATGTATTGTCCATGATAAAATTGCATACCCTTGCATTTTTCTCCATTTGTTTTCCATTAATTTGTATTAAAGTATTTAATACATGGTCATAGTAATTAATCGGTTTCTTTTAGTGCATTTGCAAATACTAAACATAAATACAACACTCTATTATGTTATATCACCGATTTCAAAATATTCTTGATCCAATTCCCAAAGCATTTCCCATCTTATATGGTATCGCATCTAGAATTCCATCCTTTGGACTAGATCATAACCATAGTGCCATCCTTCATTTTGAAAATAAAATTTAACTAGTTCTCAAATTAAATATTTAAGACTATGATCTAGTTATCAACTATCATGTCAAAGGTTTTGAATTGGTGCCTAGGGCTTGTATTTAAAGTCATCACCCTATTTCATTCTAACAAAATGAAATAAATTACTTATTATAAGAACACATTTGCATATCAATCACTTGTAAGTTCAACTATCAAATATCCTCTATTTACATCAATATCCAAGACCTCTATTTTATGTGTTTTGATTAATGTTGAACACATATTGTGATGGAGGAGCATCCAGGGTGTAAGGCAATCTTGCATCACCAAAAATATTGCTCTTTTAGTTTTTGTTTATTTTTAATAAGGGCTTAGGGGTTAGGAGAATAATATTTTAATTTGCAACAATGTAAATTCCCTTGGTGTGAAATTGTAAATGTAAATCAGATGGAAAATAAGTTTTGGTACAACAGTGAAAGCATCTTGGAGGGGAATATGCCTTTTGGGTGTCCACTTTTGGAGAAGGTCAAAAAGTCTTGTTTGCATGTACATGTGTCATAAAATGGTGCAAAAGAATCTCCCATTTTTCTTGCATGTATTTGCATGTTCGCCACAAGCTTTGCATGTTATTGCATGTCTGGGTCGTAATTGTGAGACCCAGTCTTAGTAAAACGGCCATAACTTTCTCATACGGTAACGAAATTAAGAATTTCAAAATGATTCAGAAAGCTAGAAACAGGCTGCACCAAACCCAAATAATCATTTTAGAAAATTCATACCAATGATGGAGCAGTGATAGGAAAAAGTGGCGGGTTTTTTTTGTGGTTTTGGAAAACCATAGTAGTTTTCCTCAGTCACAAATCTATATATTCAAGCCTTGTCATTTGGGAAGGTGGCTTTGGGAGTTTTTTAGGTGACATGGGGAGATTTTGTCAGATTGATGAGAGGAATCAAAGACTCCATTGTTGCAAATTTTAATTTGCATAGAAGCCCATGGTTTAGGGAGCTAGTGAGTTCCATATTTGGAAAGATAGTGAGCTAGTGAAGTTTGTGTGAAGGGAGCTTGAGAGCTTTAGCTAAAAGAAGGTTGGAAGAGACCAAGAAGACATTTTTGTTGTAGGTTTGAAGATGTGCTACAACAACAAGAAGATTCATTATTTTATGGTTTGTTTGCAGCAGTGATTTTTAATGATGAATGCAAGTTGAAGGAGCTAGAATCTTGTGAAAGAAGTTGGATTGAAGGAGATCAATTTTGGATTGATTCTTGTTGTTCTAAATCAGGTATATTTCAAAATTTTAATGATTTTCATCAGCTCATATGGCTGCACAACCATTTAGTTTTATTTATGCTATGTAATTCTTGAATTTCTAAGAGATTTTGAATGAACAAAGAAGAAAACTTATTGCAGATTTTTTGTTGTTGTTGCAAACAATTGTTGAGCACATATTTTATTTTTGGGAGTTTATGTTAGAGGGTTGGTTTCTCTATTTCATCATATTAAGACCTAACTACTAACAAGGAATTTTATCACTCTTCCCTACTATTATAAAAAGGTCCCAATAATGCTTCTTAGCACCATCCAATTTTCCTTACACAAAAAATATCCAAGGAACCTTCTTTAGGTATCAAAGGCCTACTTCTAATCATGATAAAACTTTATTATTACTATGATAGAACCACATATCATAGATTGGATCATGATCGTATCCCTCTCATAGGACCTCAAATTCTTAAGTCTCATTCAACATAGCTCTTTATCATGGTCTAGTTCTAGATGATAATTTCTCTTATAGTTGCAATATAACACCAAATTTAAATCCAAATTCTAGCTTTTGACTTTTTGTTGTAGTGTCACAATAGTCAAATTCAAGATCATACCAATTTATAGGTACACATCCCTAATATTTCTCATTTACATTTTTAGCACATGTATTATTAGTTTCAATACCATAGTCCCAAATCCTTATATATCTAAGTTTTAAATTTAATTGGGTTATTCCTTAGATATATTTGTAGGGCATGTTTTATTTCCTACATTTTGATTATATTTTATAATTTTGTTTAGTGTTGGTAACGAAAATTATTGTGGCGTAAAGGAAAAAGTTCTCATAATAAGGAGATAGATTGAGGACCTAGATGCTCATAGACAAGTGAGGGGTTTGAAATTATCTTGGGTGTGCAAGACAAATTATGTATCCACCACTTAACAATTATAATGGAAAGATGATTTTATCCGTTGGTTTTCTATCTTTGAGAAGCTCCAATAATATGGAAACTTGTATCTACAAATTTCATAAATTCAATGTGAATCTTTAAAACAAGCCAACTTCCTCTTCTATTCTACATCTAATCTAACACAAATCTAAACTATTCTAAAAATGTATAGCATAATATAATATAATAGATAATTTACCCTACACGAACATGACAAGGAAAAGAGATAAGATGATAAGGGTTAGAAAGGTTTAAGAATGAGGTAGGGATAGAAAAATAAAATTAAAAAGGGAAAATATGTCAAAGATCATTGATATACATCATCCCTCTCTTTAACATGCAACAAATATTTATTCATGAATAATAAATGTTCATGGCAATACTAACTCAACTTACTTCCACTAAGTTACATATGCATAGAGCTTCCTCAACCAACATTATCATATCTAACAACGCATAGAAAATATACTTCCATCCAAGGGTCATAAGCAAAAAAACACAAACATATTCATAAAATTAAACTAGGGGACACTCTTCAAGTTTCTATATGATGAAAAAATCCAAAAGTATCACTTTCATTCATCTAGAGACAATATATATTTACAAAGGGACTAGGCCTATATTTATATAGCCACAAATATAATTTGTGTGCAAAGATAACCAAAAGGAACTTGGGAGAATTTACAAAATAATAATAATTGAGAGAAAGAGTGAAGGGATAAATGTTAGAAATACCATACCGTATACCTGATTATTTGGATGAGATACCAAATAAATGGATAAGGAGTATATTCATGTGGTTAGGAACTTGGTAACTACCCTTTAGAGCCATGATGGCCTTTATTAGGTACATGCACCATATCTAGAATTCTGGTGAGAGGAGGCCACAAAATTCAATAGAGAAGATATCTCAATCATTTATAGGGGATTTTAGAGCTTTCCATTAATACCTAATTAATTGGTGTAGCTATTCATTCACACAACTTAGTGGACCTGAATATCCTTCATATCTAAGCAGTTCATCATTAAAAAGGGGATTCATTTAATTTTCAACCAAGGAATCATAAACTTAAGATATTGCTGACACTATATATGCATTCAAGAATCCTATCTTAATAAACTAAGAACAAGTATTGAAATAATGATTCAAAATAACTTAAATTACTTAAATAAAATGGAATAAGTAATCTAACTACTGCTAGTTGCTATGGGTACCTACTCCTTCCATCGACTGTAATTAATTAATCTATGTTACAACATGCATCTATTCTAACTTAATCATTGGGTTGAATACAAAATTAAATATTGAATTTGAAATATTGAAATAACAATGAATTGCAATGTAAACTAAGAATCAAAATTTAAAACTTCAATGCATAATCTAAAAAACTACTACTATATGGAGTTGGAAGTACCTCAAGTTACCCTTGCTTGAGTTCTATGTTCCACAATATCTTCAATTAACTCAATGAATCAAATATCTAGAGAAATCTTATTTATTTTAATATATTAGACATCAAAACACAATGCAGCAACTGCTTATTCAATCCAACTTTTGTAAAGATCTAGCATATATCTTCTAACTAACTTGGTCTCTCAACAAGACACCTTTATAAATAGGGCATGTTAGATTTCATTTATTATCAAACTATAAATAGACTTATCTACAAAATTTGACTCTTCCCAGGAGATAGGAAGAGGACTTGAGTTCATTAAAGTTATAAAAGAAATTAATTACTAGAAGCAAGAGTTCATAAATTAAACAAGGGTTCTACATCTTTTAAGAAAGCTACTATATCATAGGAATGTGTTGGATGAAGCAATCTCATAATAGCTATCATTCCTGTTCAAAACATACTTCTTATTCTTCCAAGTTTATTCAGTGAATGAAATGCCACATGGATAACTATGTCCATAACTCCCAACCATCATCTTCATCCCATTTTGGAAAACATGTTGATGTCATGGTCGATTGACTCCTTCATTGTGTTGAATTGTCACCCCTTTGTTGTGGGTTGATAGGTCTTTGAGCTGCAAGGGTTAGTCTTATTTCTAATGGCACATTCATAGTTAATCACTATAATTAATCAATAAATTCTACTAAACTTATAGACATCTGAAATTTATGCATACATTCATTAATACCACATACATAGTCTTTAAATTCTTGAAATGCTTAAAGGTATATAAAAAGGTCTTGGTAATTTCTTAAAAAGCTTAGCAAAAACAATATAGAAATCATGAAATCATAGTAGGAACTAGTCAATTCTATGGCTCATCATTTCCCCCAACTTAAACTCTTGCTTGTCCTCGAGCAAGTTCAAGGCTGAAGGTTATATTGCAATGCAATTTACTTGTAGTCCATCACTATGGTTACCCCTATCCTCTAGTTCAAGTAAAATCCTTGTTGATCTAATATCTTGGCCCATCTATCTTCCTCTGTTGTATCTATCTCTAGTTTCCTTCCTGTCCAATGTCGGATAGGAAACAAAAGGAGAGGAGGATGAAAGGTGAGAGGAAGCCAAGTAATTCCATTTTTTAAGGTAACTGTGATGTTACTTATGTTCTCTTTTGACTATTGCCACATAGTTGAAAATGGAATGGGGTTCCTTATTTTTGAATTTTGGGTAAGCTCCCTCCATCTATCTTGGGAAAATTTAAGTTCCTACTTAACTATTACTATTACAAGTTCTTGAAATATCTTGTAGTCTTTTTCCCTACATTCCATTATTTTCATTTCCACTCTATCCTTTTTTATAAGATCTATCCACTGATCCACCACTGCTTCTAGATCTTCTGATTCTTCCCTTAACTAAAGAGGGGATGATTTTTCTCTTTCCTAATATTCCTATTGTAACTTTCCCCTCATATGTTCATTCCAAATATAGGAAGCTAATGCACTAAGTTGAGCATCTCCTAAAAACATAAGTGGGTTCCAATTAGTTTCATAAGGAAGAATCAAGTTGTGTAAATAGAATTCACACAACTGATCCTGTATTTCTAGTGTGGATTGTTGGAATAATTTTAAAAGCAGTGTTGGTGAATTTACTACAAGAGGGAGGTCACTAATTATTTGGCTAATTAAAAACTAAGAAATTTTTCTTGGAGAAACAAAGTATACACCTTGGTTGGAGGTCTACACCTCAATAGTTGGATTATTTTGTTCGCCAATTATTTTATCTTTACTTTTAATTTCTTAATATTTGTTTCTTTTTTTTCAACCACTCTGGCATGAGTTGCCAATAATTCTAATTTTTCCTTTTCTCGGTCTTTTTGCTTCTAAGAAAAATATTTTGTTTTGTTCCATAAATCTATTCCAAGTGTTACCATAGTGGACGCATTAGGTGTCCTTGGGTATTCAATTGGTTTGTAGGGTGTTGATTCCTTTTACTCATTTCAACTATAGCCAGTTGTGCTAATGTTTCCAACCCTAACCCTTGCTTAATTTTTTGCATTTTCTCTTCCAATTCCCTAATTCTAGCATCCCTATTATTCTCCCTCTTTTGGTATGTTTTGAGTTGCTCTTCTAGATCCTTTATCCTCTACAAAGTTGTCTTTAACTCCTTACTTTTCATCTTTTTCTTCTAAAAACAATTATTCCACCTTTTCCAAACACATCTCTTCATTAGCCTCATTAGGTGGCACAAACCATTCCTTGAAGAAAAGGATATTCTTAGGTGTTCTCTTCTTTCTTATTTTAAATAAATCATCATAATCAAACTCTATACAACTGCTTAATTACAAGGGTTACAATGTCCTTGGCTTCTTTTCTTCACTGGGTAGCTTCTCATCTTCATGTTTTGACTCAGTTTCAATTTCCACAACTTTCTCTCTATGAGTGTTGGCTTCCTTCTTTTCAGATCCCTTTCTCCTAAGGTGATGTGATTGTCTCTCTAGTTGTTCCAACTTCCTCTGCCTTTTCTTAGATGCAAAAGTGGAGGTTATACTCTTTCTTTGTCACCACATGGGCTTAGAGGGGCTCCTTGTAGAAGTAGGGTTTTCAAGTGCCTCTTCTGCTACACGTTGACCCATAGAAGCTACATGTTGTGATTGTTGTGCTTCTTGTTCTACCTGCCCACCAATGTTGTCAAAAAGTGAAGTGATGGGTGAGGCAGATGATCTGTATCCTTTTGCTGCAACCGTAGAGGGTTCATCTACTTTATTTCCCATGTTTAACCATTCTCCCTCTAGATTTATAACAACATTATTAACATCATTGCAACTTAAAAATTCCTCCAAAGCTATGTTGGGAAACTTTTGAGACTTATTTTGACTAATAAAGTAACCAAACATAAATGTGATGATGAAAAAAATTTCCCTTTCTATTATATCTCACAAACATTCTCTTTTAGAGTTTATACAAAAAGTTTGGAACATTCACCAGATGTTGGTGGTGCAAGTGATTAAGAAGTTTAAAGTGTATAGTATATAGGAGAGATTTCCTACTATCACAAGTTAAGTATTTAACTATGTAAGGGGCTACAAAGGCCCACAACCAAGGTAAAGAGAGTTGCTCAGTATCTTGTGACGAAGATTCTAGGTTCTCTCTTGGTAGTCTGAACACATTTCTTGTTGCAATGGAATCTACTCTAACCTGGAATTATTCTCTTGTCCTTGGTAGCCCTAAAAAATTTTCTATTGCTGCCTCTAATGCATCCACCCTTAACCCCTTAACTATAGCTTCATCATTTTATAGTGTACTAGCAAATTCTTGGGTGATTTCTTTATTAAATTCTATCAACTAAAGGAAATAGTCCATCCAACCAACCTATTGGAAAATTGGAAGGAATTTTTGGTCTTCTAATAATAGATTATGTGATGTTGACTCCCTTCATATGATATCACCTCCCATTCTGCTAGCTAGATTCTATAACTTATAATGTCTTGTATTCCAAAATTTTGGATGTTATTGCTTCTGCTTATGGTAAGATGTTTGAATGTTACCACTTCTTCTATACTTTGTATGCTAAACTGTAGTGGATTATAGCTGATAGATTATGAAATTCTTTGGCTCTTTGGACAAGGGAATTTTGGAAGAGATTTTGAAATTAAAAATAACAGAATGACAAACTAGTACACACCCCCAAGATAATTGGGCCATTTGTCCTCAAATAGCATGGTATGAAAAAGATGAGGAGAAAATATTTCCAAGAAATTACAAATAATGCATGTAATAAATTAAATCACATATAAGATATCAAGATTGTAAATAAATTAGTATAAATTAATGTTTAATTATAGTAAATAACATGAAAACTACCTAAGAGTGTGGTAGGATGGAAAGGTGATGTGTGTGAGGAGATATGAATGTCATCATGTAGCTATGGGGAATTATGGTTGACATGATAGAATTGAAATGATAGTACTAGAAGCGGATGTGTCAAAGCAATACTTAGTGTAATGAAGGCACATGGTACGAAAAGTGGCAAGTTGAAATGAAAGGCTATGCAAAGTATGTGATGATGTGATGTGAGAGTGAATGAAGTGTACTAGAGTGTAGTTGTTGCATGTCGGGGTGATGGAAAAGGGGATAATCATTAATTGCTATGGGTAAAATGGATTTGAATGAAATGAAGCGTTATGTGCATGCTGAAAAATAGAGTGGAATAGGTGCTACAAGTAGCTGCGGAACAAGTCCCTTTGTATGTGTTGGTGTGAATAAATGTCTTGTACCTAGTTAATTCACTCACTAGGTAATTAGGGGATATATTCACATTTTAAGCTTACTTAGGCTCTAAGATTCCTTCTAAAATGATGATTTGTCTTTTCTAGAACTTATCTTATCCTAGGTTGTTAGGACTTAGTTGTCTCACGTGATAGGATTAAGACACTTGTCATGATCTTGTATAATCCTATTCACCACCTTGCCTTTATAAGCAAGGCATCGTATGTACTTTGTCATATTCAGTTTAGAATTCTTGTATCCTTAAGGATAACATAATATTTCTGCCATTTCTCTCTTGTGGAAGTTATTTTGTCTTGTAGGTGATAAGGGGTGTTTGAGGAGTTCACCATAAACTCCTACATGGTATCAGAGCTTCACTGTTGTAGACTTCTTCCCATATCTGAGGGACCAATCTTGGTGTGAAAGTTTTGTTGTGTGCAAGTTAGGGTCTTGAGATCCTTGCCATTGAATCTAGGGCATTAGAGAAATTCAAGATCAACTTTCATTTCATCAAATTCTGACATATTTTGTCAGATCTGCAAGGGTTTGAAGCTCACATTTGGCAAACAAATTTCTACTGGAGCAGTTTTCATTTTTGTTTCAGAAATCCAACATCCACTCAGTGGTAAGAAAAACATATTATGGTTTTGTTCCTAGGGTCAAAACACCATTTAGGTATCAATTATATTTTGCATATCTTAAGAAGATCTAGAAAAAATTGCTATCCAAAAAGCATTGCATGTCACTTTTGCTATAGGCTGAAGGTTAAATAAAATTCATTTTTCATCTTCTGCTTGCTAGATCAAAAAAATATTTATGGGTTTTGTTCTTCACATCAAAATATTTATGGGTTTTTGTTATTATCTACTCATAATGAATATATTTTTTAGAAATCAAATCAGAACTAAAACTTTTTTGCTAGAAAAACCGTTTCCTACAGGTTAAATTTAGCCCTTTAAAAAAAATCACAACTTTTGCCTCGGTTATCAGATTTTTGTGATTCAAGTGGCATTGGAAAGTTGATTTTGTCCTCTACATAGATCTAAGGTCATTTTCATTCATGAAGGCATATGTGAACATTCATCAGTGCATGCACTATTTCCTTTTTTGTGTGTATTAGGTTTACATTTTCTCTACACTCCATTTTAGTTCCAAATCATTTATCAATCAACTGTTACTTCATAGATTCCAAATTTGTGCCAGTTTGCAAGTTTTATAGTGTTCCTTGGCATCAAGTCTACTATTTCTTTTCATGATTTCGACCTAAGTCCTTGAGTGGCTCTAATATGGTTTCTAGCATATAGAAGTATGTTTCCATGCTTGCTAGATTATGGATTCCAATGTTACTCCACAAGTGTGCTTCCAGTACTTCTTTGTAGTAGGTTATCTCATTATGGGGGGTTTTATGATCTCTCTTATCATCCTTTGTGTGGATAGAGATTGATTGGATTTGTGATGGATATCATTATTGTATTTATCTCTTTTGAGGAATTTTGTCCCACTGGGTTTTCTCCTTTTCTCTGTTTGTGAAAGATTTCATTTGTATTTGTACATGGATACTTAACATGGCCTCATAGTGCTTATTTCTACAAATGGAGCATGAAATTTTGTCTCGAATTATTTTTGTAGGGAATGTAAGAAGTCATCCTTTTGTAATGAATTCTTGTAAAGCTTTAGTTTGTGGCCATTTACTAAGAGTGAGAATCTTACTACATCAATGGTGATTAGTTGAACTACTCCATTAGGAAAGACATATTGAATCTCATAGGGGCCAAGCCATCTTATTTATAACTTCCCCTTATGGTCTCTCTAGAGTCATAAAGCAAGGTCCAATATCCTGTATTGAATTTTTTAGTCTTGATAAATTGGTCATGCCATCACATCCTTTGTTTCTATACTATTTTAGTATGATGAATTGCTTCCATGTGTATCTCATCTAAAGCATTAAGATTATGTAATATCTATTTTTGTGCTTCAAATATATTCATTCCCAGTTGCACTATTGTTCAAAGAGCCTTGTATTCAAACTCAATGGGAAGGAATTACTTTTTTCATACACTAATTCATATGGTGTGAAGCCTATTGTGGTCTTTCAGGTTTTCCTGTAAGCCCAAATTGCTTCAGGTGACCTTGTTTCCCAATCCCTTGTGAATTTGTATTGTTTTTGTTAGAATACTCTCGATTTCCCTGTTGGTAGCTTCCACTTGATAATTAGCTTGAGGGTTGTAGGGTGAATATTTCTTGTGTTTGATCTCATATTCTTGTACTAATTTGTTGATCAAATCTGAAGTGAATTGAGGCCCTTGGTCTATTACTATTTTTGTAGGAACACCATACCTTGTAAAGATGTCTTCATAAAGAAACTTAGCAACATTTACATCCCTTGTAAATTATAAGGCTTTTACCTCCACCCATTTTATAATATAATCTATGCAACAAAAAAAAAATTCCTTATTATTTGATGTTGGAGCAATGGGACCAATAAAATCCAATCCCCACTTGTCAAATGGTGTAATGACTAGTTGGGGTTGGAGTGGCATTTCATTAGTCTTAGTAGTTCTTCTCATCCTTTGGCATCTATCACATCTTCTTGTATACTCAATTGCATCCTTGTGAAGTGTAGGCCAATAGTAACTAGTGTTCAAGATTTTGATAGATGTCCTTTAAGCTGCAAAATTCCCTCCATAAGGTTCATCATGAAATGCTCTCAAAATTTTATAGACTTTATCTTCCCTGATGCATCTTCTCATTATGTTATCTAACCCTGTATAAAATAGATATCCAGCTACCCATGAATAAGGAAATCTTCTCTCAACTAGATGTCTCTTTTCTCTTGGTGAGAGATATGGTGGTGCCTTCCCTGCAACTAGATAATTACCTATATTTGCATAGGTTAAGGTGTATGTAGAGAGAGGGAAAATAAGTTTTCATTAGGAAATGAGTCATCAATAATATCCTTTATTGATTAAATTGACAATCTTCTATCCTAAAACAACACCTAAATTCCCTTCCTTCCATCCTAAAACAACACCTATTATAAAATACCTTAATGTATCTATGTGTATATGTAAATGTATTTTCCAATTTGGTCCTCTCAATATTGGGGTCTTAGTGAGTGCTACTTTTAGGGCTTCAAAGGAATTTTGGCAAGAAAGGGTCCAATAAAATTACATATCTTTAGAGAGGAGAACAAATAATGGAGCTGCAATCTTACTAAAATCTTGGATAAACCTCCTATAGTATCCAACATGACCAAGAAAACTTCTAACATCCTTTTTTTCTTTTGAGGAACAGGGAGAGTGGAGATCACTTTTATCTTGTTTGGGCTTATTTGTATCCCCTTACTGGACACAAAGTGTCCCAAGACCACCCCTTCATTCATCATCATCAAAAAATTTCATGACTCAAGGAAAGGTTGTGATCTTGACACCTTTGTAGGAATTTCTCCAAATTGGTCAATGCTTCTTCATAAGTATTCCCATAGGTGGTAAAATCATCCATGTAAATTTCCATGGAATCATGGGCAAAGTCTGAAAAATATACTTAAGATTGTCCTTTGAAATGTGGCAAGAGAATTACAAAACCCAAATGGAAAGACATAATAGGCATACATACCCCATGGATAATTCATAGTTGTCTTGTCTTTCTCTTTTGGAGCTATTTTGATGTCGTTATACCCAATGAACCCACTAAGAAGGAAAAATATTGCTTCCTTGCCAATGAACCCAACACCTGATCAATAAAAGGAAGGAGAAAGTGGTCTCTTCTTTTTGCTGCATTTAATTCTTGGTAATCAACACGTACCCTCCATTTTCCTCCCTTGTTAGGCATAATAACTAATGGGGACACCCATTGGCTATCAAATATTGGATAAATGAACCCTACATCTAGTAACTTTTGTGATTTTGCTTTAACTATGTCAAATATAGTTGGGTTCATTTGCCTCTGAGGCTTCCTCACTGATTTGTAGCCTTCATTAATGTAAATATTGTGCATGCATAAGTGAGGATATATTCCTTTCATGTTATGATAGTCCCATGTGAATGTAGTTGTGTGTGCTTGCATCATGGTTAACAATGAATATTATTGTGTAGTTGTCAATCGACTGTTGACATTTAGTGTTCTACTCAATGTAATTTATATGGTCAAGGCTAATGTATTAATAGAGGCAATATCAAGGCCTCCCTAGGATTAAGAGGTATCTTGCAAGGTTTTCTTTAGGTTATAAAACCATAAAGTCTATAGGGTATTCCCATGAGTCCAATGTGATAACCAAGTCTTCTATAATACCCTTTGGTTTAACAGTTGACCTATCTGCTAGTTGTAATGTAGTAGGTGTAGGTCAAAGCTCCATTCACTGAAGCTACTTCATGGTTTCCTTTTTCATAACATTTATGGTTGCTCCTAGGTCAATTAAGGTGTTTTTGATGAGAGTTCCATTGATTTGGACATACTACAAAACTACTAGGGTTTGCGTATTTAGGAACAACTATATTTCCTAGCATGATATCAGCAAGTTATCTTAAAACATGCACAATCTGAGGGTCCTTTCATTTTCTGTCTGGTTTCTTAAGGCAAAACTATTTTATAGTTTTTATGTATATTGGTACTTTCTTAATTACTTGTATTAGGGGTATTTTTATGCAGACATTTTTTAGTTGGCTTAATAGGTCAAATTCAAATTTAGAATGATGCTTTTGTATAGTCATTATTTTAGGGAATGATTGTACTAGACTTATGATATTTAGGTGGGCCTAACTTTGTTTAGGTTCCCTTGGTTGTTTGTCCATTATTTCTACCAGGGTCTCCTCATCAATAAGCTCTATGATGTGAAGAGATGAAGGCCTAGCTATCATTTTCCCTGAATGGAAATTGACATCACTCACCTCAACCCCATTGGTTGGGTATTGGATGGCGTCATTAGTATAAGCCTACTAAACAAGCTTGTTGTTAGGGTTAGGTGCAGGTTGGGTTGGCAGCCGAGGTGCTCTTGGTTGTGATGATGTAGCCATGGATGGATTGGAATTATAGATTTTTTTTGTGCTTGCAAGGGTTATTGTGGTTGTGGGTAGTTTGTGTTTTGGTTTTTCCATTGTTGTCCTCTATGCCACTATGATGACCATTGGTTTTACTCGGGTGATCACTGGGAATTATAATTTGGGGCATGGAAATATTGTGGTGGCCATATCCCTTGTTGTTTTTGGGTCTAATTGGATGATTGGGTTATTAGCCATGGTGGATTTTGTACATTAGTCCAGGGTTGAGGGTTCCAATTTGAGAAGTTTGCATTACCATGTATAAAAATGACATATTGTAAGATAAAGGGTCTTGAGGCATACCTTGTCTTGGTTTCCATGGTTTTCGTTGAGTGATGTAAAAAACTTGGCCTTCTTCATCCTCTAGGGCATGAAATTCAAGCTTCCCTTGAATTTCTTTAGAGATGCTAGCTAGCTTTTTGCATTTGTATTTGATCCTCTTCTAGCGGAAATGTGAATAGAATTTTGTTAGGGTCACCTCAATTTCTTCCTACTTATTTTTTATTTGCAAGGTGTTTGATTGGGTGTCCAAGTCGCTAATGATGTCCTCCTTCATATTGGACAAGAGATTGTTGAGTTCTACCTTGGAAACTCTAGTGGATGTCTTGTTGAGAGAAGAGGTTATGTCACCCTTGGTCTTCTCGATGAATGATCTGGAGTAGTTTCTACACACCTTGTAAATATCATCAAAAGGCATTTGAGATATATCTTCAACCCCTATGAGATTTAGAGCGTCCATAAAATCTTTATGGAATCCCCTAAAAAATACCAGTTTTAAGGATTCAAGAAAGAATCTATTTTGAGGTGATTTCTTGAGACAGGACTGAAATCTCTCAACATAGTCCTTCAACGGCTTATCTTCTCTCTATTACATCCTAAAAATGTCATCCCTCTTTTTGTTTGTACCTTTGTATTAATCTTGATTTTTCTCTAGGAAATTTTTCTTCATTATCTCCTAGTTTGGGATGATATTCCTCCCCAACCCCATAAATTAGCGTAGAGCAACATCCTTTAATGTGGCTAGAAATAATTTGAGTTGGTGAGCATCTGTAGTATAGTCATAACTTTGGCACAACACATCAAACTTAAAAATTAATGTGTCTGGGTCTTTTGTAACTAGTCCATAGAAAATGGGTAATTTCTGAAGGAGGTATTTTTTAAGAGCAGTAAACCTTTCTTGGTTGGTTATAGGAAACTCAAACGTCAAACATTTTGTTGGGTTGTCTACAGATTCTTCAACCATGATATCAAAATATCTTTTGGAAGTATCCTCTATGTTTGGGGTGGCTACTGGTGTGAGGGATAATTATTCTTTGTTAATTCCTTGAAAATGTTATGTGTTTGCACCAATACCTTTGAATTCTTTGTGTACTGAGGGAAGAGATCTTCCTAAAGTGTCTCTCTAACTCTACATACAATAGGTCTTACTCTCAGTCATTCTTGCACACAATTAGTAAATAGTTTTTCTTGTTGATTGTAAGTGTCTACAATTCCTAGTGCTTATAAATGGAAAACTTAATCTTGATGAAAAGGAAATCAACATCAATCCTAAACACAAATAGGAATTATGAACTAGCACCATCCTTGGCAATGGTTCCAAAAATATAGAGATTTCCCTTAATACCTAATTAACTGGTGTAGCTATTCATACACACAACTTAGTGGACCTGAAGATCCTTCATATCTAAGCAGCTCATCATTAAAA
>VDFB02066239.1:0-29614 GCA_007258455.2 Sequoia sempervirens
ATCTATATAGTTTACTAGGGCCAGCCATGTGTGAAATTAAAGGAACTAGAAGGAAATGTTCAGCTTATTACAAGAGAGGAAGGAAACAATAACAACAAATTTGCAATAGGTATAAGGAAAAGATGATACAAACTTATTAAATTAGGATCTGGAGGTTGGTGGATGGTACCCTCAGAGCTGGACTCAATAGCGGGACCTATGGGAGGTGTCACCAAATCAATCACCAAATCAATTTTGGGGGGCTTTAAAGATCCATCCACAAAGCCTGATTCCACAGAAATAGTTATGGGACCTTGTAGAGGGAGGAAATGTTGTAATTATAGTTGACCGATTGGAACCTCTATTTCACAATAAAAATAAAAGATTAATGTATTGTAACATCCAATGCAACTGTTAGACAACTTAAAAATATTGATAATCTAGCACCCATTTTACTATTTTGATTAAATGAAAATGGGTATAACATTCCACTTTTAATATGTCAAAACAACAAGAGATACAACAAGAACAATATGAATGATAAATGCAAATGTATATATCCTTATATGTATTTGGTTATCTTTGAGGTTTCTTATATATGTATGCATGCAACTTTTTACTATATTTCTATAAATACCTATATACAAACATTTGTATATGTCGCTACCTACTGCCTTCATATTTTCTAATGCAAAAAACAAAATATACAACAACAAGAATGAAAATTATTAAGTATATACATGTATTGAATTTTCCCTTTGTCTGCACATTTAAAAAAAAACATATAACCAAATGTATATATATATATATCCATATGTACACATGCATATATTCATTTATATATACATTGGTATCTCTAAATGAATGTGTATACTATATTTATTCCTAGAATTATGTACTCATTGGCATGCAAAGAAAGGGCTTGTGCAAAATGCACATAATGTCAATGGTGCATAGCAGAAAGAAGCAAAAATAACCAAAGGCCAAGAGTTCTACAAGTCAATGCCATGTTTTAAACATTGCAACCTATGAAAATATGCACATAATGTCAAAGGTGGATAGTGGGAAGAAGGGAAAAAAAATAGGGAGTGAAAGTTCTTTAAGCTGAAATAAGCAATCTATGTAACAGTTGGCTTGTCAATTAAAGATCCAAGCTACATTATTTGGTACTAAATATTATAGAAAAGTAGGGAAATTGTAAAAGAGCTATTAGGCAAATACTTAAGGATCACATGAAAATGACAAATGATAAAAAAACCCACACTAAATAGAGCTTTAAAATATGGAAAATAGAAGAGGTGATCTACAATAAAGAACAGTTTGTTATGGGAAAGTGGATATTGATACAACACAAGAAATCTATGTAACAATTGGCTTCTTAATTCAAAATTGAAGCTACACACAAAAGTAGAATGCAACAGCTGGCATTTAACTATAGGCTTTTTGTTTCAAATTTCTACCAATATTTTTTTCAACCTAGCCATGAGTAGAACTCCGTAGAACTGGTGGCGAGATTTTCACAATAGCCAATGGGGGGATTTCTAGGGGTTGTTTATAACAACATGGAGTTTCCTAATTATGTGGTTTGGCGGTGGTGGAGTTGGTTGCCTCAATACATGAAAGCAGAATGGCAAGTGTTTTCTCACATGAGGGTTAATGCATAATGGTATTGTTGCACTATGGTGCTAGAGGAAGTAAATGCAATATTCAATGTTGCAGTATGGGATAGTATACTCCAAAATGTGCGAGAAAATATAATCATTAAGTTGCATTGTCGAAAGAGCCATTGTGGTCCTTTGGTATTTTTTACTCTTTCTAAATCAAAGTCTACATAAATACAAATAAAGATACCATACACATCTATTTCAATATACATGTGTATATATAAAATACTGTTAGATTGTCAAACAAGCCACACGGGTCTTCGTCTATATACATGGATATATATATCTACCTATATGCACATTTTTAAATATGAAATAGGGAATTCAATACATATATATGTGTATGTGTATCTGTCTATGTAAAATTTGCAAGCAGCCCAAAGGTAGAAATCAATGCCATGGTTGCAGTTTCTAGCAGTCTACAAAATTTCAAATTTACAAGAGCTAAACCACAACAATGAACACTTTGTTACAGGGAGCTTGAAATAGATGAGGTAAAAAGAATATAATGAAACATATTGATACAGAAAAACAATCTATGTGATAGTTGGCTTCTCAATTCTAAATTCTAGCTACATTATTTGGCACCAAACACTATAGACAAATAGGTGAATTGTAGAAGAACTATTAGGAATATACGTAAGAACCACAGGAAAATAATAGATGATGAAAATGTCAACTTTAATATATGGAGTATAGACAAGGAAAACTATGATAATGAATAGCTTGCTATGGGAATTGAGGAAAACAATATCATGAAGAACACTTTGTTATCACAAACTTCAAACAGTTTAGTAAAAAAGAACATCATGAAACATATTGATACAAGACATATAACATGTTCCATCCAAAAAAAATAACAATGACAAAATTTTTAGAATTTTAAAAATTGAAAACAATCCTTGTTACAAGAACAATAGAATAATCTATTATAGGAAGATTCAAATAGATGTGTGGAAAAGAATATCATGAAACATATCCATACTCAAACAGATGAGGGAAAAAGAATATCATGAAACATATTGATACAAGACAACCAATCTATGTAACAATTTCCTTGTCAATTCTAAATTCATATTTTTTTTGCAATCCTTATTGATCAATGAGCAACATTTAGGAACATCCTTTGTTGAAGAGGTAAATTCCATTTCATCAATAAAAACCTCATGCAAGTCTTCTCTATTTCTCTATAATATTTAGTGCCAAGTAATGTAGCTCAAATTCTTAGTTAACTTTGTGGCCTTATAGCCATTTTGCACAAATTATTGCTACCCATTGTGTTTACAAGTTTTATTTAATGTGGGTTTACTGCCAGAAAATGTAGCTCAAATTTTCAATTCACAAGCCAACTCTTACATACACTGCTTGACTTGTATGAATATGTTTAATGTGGGTTCTCGATTATCTATCATTAACCTATGATTCCTATGCAAAATATGATTATGAACAGTATGACATGGGGAACCGAAAAAAGAGTATCATGAAGAAAATTTTGTTATGGGGAACTTGAAAGATATGTAGAGGCAACAAATTTTACAATAGTTTTCTATCAGACCAACACCACAATGGCTCCTTCGACAATGCAACCTAATCAATATATTTTCTCAAACATTTCTCAGCGTACTTTCCCATACATATATATATATATATGTATATATATATGTATACATATATATATATATATATATATATATATATATATACTCTATATATATATATATATATATATATATATATATATATATATATATATATATATATGTGTATGTATATATATATATTATATATATATATGTATGTAATGTATATATGTATGTATGCATATATATACATATATGTCTACATATATATATACATATATGTGTATATATACATATATTTTATTATATATATATGTGGGTATGTGTAATGTAGGGTATGTGTGATGACCTTTTTAACCCAAAATTTATGTGAAATGAAAAGGGTTTTAGAGGTTCGACTTTTTTTCTCAATAGAAATTATGCTTTATAATTGGATTATGACTAAAATCTTGATTAGTGGGCTAATTGAAAACATCTATATAACTTTTAAGCCTGGTGGGTATCACATTTTGGAATTAAAAACATGTCACATTCTACGTAAGTATACTATGGGATTTAAAAATGAATTTCATGAAGTTTTTACTGACCAAGTTAAAGGTGGTGGACATGTGTTTTATATTTTTAAAAGTTGTAATAAAAGGAACATAATTAATTATTTACTTCAAAAATTACAAAAAATATATGCCATCACATTGGGGCTGGAGTCCTCTACTTATATATAAAATCTTACTAAAAATATAGTATCATTTTGAATTAAATGGTTAGGGTGGTGAGGATAGACACCTACTTATTTTTTCCACAATTTAGAGTACTATTGCATTGAAATTTCAAATTTTCACAAATAGACCTTTATTTATTTCCTAAATAAACATAGTAGTTCCAAGAAACTACATTCAATTCCTATAGATTCCTTCTTTCATATTTTGGAAATAATATAGATGCTTATTCAAATTTTGCGATCAGTTTCCTATCTCTAATTTTTTTAGTTGTTATTGTGTGTGTGTGTGTGTGTGTGTGTGTGTGTGTACATATATTGTTGAGAATGTGTGCTGAAAAAGGAAAAATCTTGAAAAAAAGGAAAAATCCAATTTTGTAGAACCTAAAATCTGGAAGCTTCTAAGCTTGTTAAAAAAGGGGTTCAGATGGGTATTACTGGATGATGAAAAATGCGATTATTCGCAAGATTGTAATAGGTTTTACACTGGATAATAAAAGTATTGGATGGTTATGGTTTGGTGGATGTAGCCCGGATTGGGTGAACCACTTAAATTCTCTGCTATAATTTATTCTGTGTTTTAGTTTCTCTCATATTACTTAACTCTTGCATTTAATTCTCATATATCTTCCTTTTCTCAAACCCTAACATATATATACATATATATATATATATATATATATACATACATATATATAATATATATATATACATATATATACATATATATATATATATACATATATACATACATATATCATAAATTCAAGCTCCATTATTTGGATTATCAATTCTAAATTGGAGACACATTATCTAGCACTAAATGGGTGATCCCATAAAGCTAGTTTACAATTTCTGGGAGATTCTAAATTTTGTTGAAATCACATATTTTTAGAAAATATAAAAATTTAAGAAAGTTCCATTTAAAGCATTCCAATTGAAGAGGGTTTTACCAAATACCTTAGATCAAACCCCCTTGGATAGAACCCCACCAGTTTTAAACCATGCCTGTAACAGAGTCTCCTTTACAACTATCAAAATGTTGATAAAAAATCATTTTTGATTTACCTTTTTGGGGATCAAATGAATTCATTTAAAACTTATTTTTTGTAAGTATGTAGTCCATATTATAAGCTTCTCAAAAAGTATAATTTTAAATAAATTTAATTTTATTATTATATTTATTTTTTATTTCTTTTGAATGTAGGTTTTTCACTCAAAATCAAGCTCTATGTTCTGCACATGTGGAAAAATAGAAGATTATAATTTTTTTTTTGAAAAATATGAGTGCACTAGATATTGAAGTCCTTCATCCAACAAAAAAAAGTTGTGTTATACGGTCCGCCTATGTCTAAATTGTAATTAATTTGACTTTGAAACTTTATTAAGGAAAAAATATTCAATAAAACACTATGAAACAAATTGGAAGCACTATATATCATAGTTAAAAATCTAAATTTGAAAAAATTAGAATTTTATCCTTCATGGAAAAAAAGTTATGGTTTATAGGGTGAGCGTCACTCATTAAAAATGGTGTTTACTGAAAAAAACTAGTTTTCAAAGGAGATGAAAAAAGAAGTGAAATTTTATTACAAAAATTTATTAAAAAAATATTTATAATCTATAGACAAAATTCCAAAAATCACTAGTTCACATCATCTCCAAATTCCACATGGTTTAGCCACTATATGTGCCAGAAAGTTAAGATTTAGTTAGAAAATATCATTTTAGTGTCCAGTTTGGCCAAAAACTATAAACCAGTATTGTGGGATGACCCAAATATTATAGAAAATTAGGGAAACTATAAAAGAAGTGTTAGAAAAACATACATACATACTTACATATATACATATATATATACATATATACATATATACATGTACACATTTTTATATACATATACATACATAGACACACATATATATTTACATATACATACACACATATATATATATATACATATGTATACATGTATAAATATACATGTATATATCTATTTAACTCACACATTCTAGAGCACAACAATTTTAAAGTCCTCCAATTTGCTATAAAATAAATGTGGAGCGAGTGATTCATACAGTACTCTACTATCAAACCAACACAACAATGCCTCTTTCAACAATGCAACTTAATCAATATATTTTCTTTCACATTTCAGAGTATGCTTTCCAATACATATACATACATACATACACACACACACACAGATATATATATATATATATATATATATATAGATACAGATATATATAGACATATATATAGACATATATATACTCTGTGCATCTTTGGTGTTATACACATTTTGTACAATTAGTTCCTTGGTATCTTTCTAATGTATTTAACTTCAAATCCTTAAAAAGAGGATGGTGTAGATTTTAAAAGGTATGTGGAAATCAATGCTTCGAAACATACATAGATACATATTGAAGACAAATAGAGAAATTGTATAACACGGATGACAATAACACTTAAGAGCCACTAAACTTATATAGACAAAATTTAATTGAAGAACAAAAAACTTAGCATACATCTAATTAGGTTGAATGTATATATGCATATGCATATTCATATGTATATATAAATATGCATATCTATATGTAAATGAATCTATGCATATGCAATGAATTTTTGGTGTAGAATGTAACAAATGGAAGGTACGATGCATTTTTTCCCCTAGAGAGTGTAATGTTGCTGCTTCTTATGTGTATGCATCATTCCTTCCTTTGTTGCACCCTCCGTCTAAAAGAGATTCACTTTTTTTATTGCGTATGCATATATACATATACATATTCATATGTATATACTTATATGCATACACATATCAAACAATTCTACAAAGTGTAATAAAAATTTGACAGATCTAAGATTGAGTGTAATTGACGAAAAAACTAAACATGCATCCAACAAAGGCCCAATACAATTCCCCGCAGCAAAAAGGAAGCAAGCAACACACCTACGAGATTGGTGTCTAAGGGTTGTCTAGCAGCCTAGTGAGAGCTAGAGTCCGTTATGAGGAATTGAAAAAAAGAATGTTATGAAGAACAATTTGTTATGGAAAACTTCAAATAGATGTGAAAGGATGAATATCATGAAACATATTGATATACGACATATAACATGTTCCATAAAAACAAAATAACCACAACAATTAACAGTTTATTATAAGCAGCTTCAAACAGATCAGGGAAAAAGAAATCCATGAAACATATTGGTGAAAGACAAGAATTCTATGAAAGAGTTGTAAGAGATGTAAGAAAAACACTCAAGAAGCAAACACAACTAACAGATGAATGAAAAAAGAATATCATGAAAAAAAATGGAGAATAGAAGAAGGAATAACTTGTACAAAATGTTATGAAACCAACACCACAATGGTTGTTTCAACAATGCAACTTAATCAAAGTATTATTTCCCACACTATGACATTCAATATTCCATTTACTTTGGCCACCAACATTTACTTCATATTCCCCCATCATATAATGATGGTAGAATGCATTAACCCTTGCATGAGCAAACACTTACCATTTAGCTTCCGCATATCGAGGACACCAACTCCACCACTGCCAACTCACGTAATTACCAAGCTCCACATTGCCACAAAAAAACCTAGCCAAGTCATCGCCGACGAGGACATCTCCAACACCGAAAAATCCAATTCATGGCTAGGCTGATGAAAAACCTAACAGAAACTTCAAACAAATAGCCTACCGGCTGGGGCATCTCTAGTGTACGTATGATTCTTAAGTGTTTTTCTAATAGTTGTTTTATAATTTCCCTATTTTTTCTATAATATTTAGTGGGAACTAATGTATCTTGAATTTTGAATTGACAAGCCAACTATTACATAGAATTTGTTGTTACACCTTGTCTAGACAGTGATAGAATTTCTGGTAAGTAGGAATATGCTGCAAACTCAAATCTATACATGTATTTCACTGACCTATTAGAAAGACACTTAACAATTAGAGGAAAATGAGTGATTTTTCAAAACCCACATTAACTAGAATGTTAAAATATGGAGAATAGAATAGGAAAAATATGATAATGAATAGTTTCGCATGGGGAACTGGAAAAAATAATATCATGAAGAATAGTTTGTTATGGGGAAGTTCAAAGAGTTGAGAAAAAAACAATATTGAATGAAACATATTGATAGAATAGAAAAAGTAAAACTGGAAAATACTTATTAGGAAAACACTTAAGAATTAGAGGAAAATGACAAATGTTCTCAAACCCACATCAAATAGAACTTTAAGATATGGAGAATAGAACAGGAAAACTACAATAATGAAAAATCTGTTATGGGGAACTAAAAACAGGAATATCATGAAGAACAATTTGTTGTGGGGAACTTGAAATAGATGAGGGAAACATAATATAATGAAATATATTGATATAAGACAATACCATCCCATGTAATTAGCAAGCTCCACCACCTACATAAACAGACCTAAGTAGTTTGTTCCAGGGACTTTCAAGTAGGTCAAGGAAAAAATAATGTCATGAAACATATTGATACAAGGTTCAAGCTATGTTCTCTGTTAATAAATATTCAAGAGAAGTAGAGAAATTGTATAAGAGGTGTTAGAATAACAATTATTTGCTACAAGTCTTTTTACATGGGTATTTTGCAAATATGATTTGTCTATAATATTTAATTCCAAGCAATGTAGCTCAAATTTACAATTAAGTCTATGGAATTATGCCCATTTTGCACAGATTATTGTACAATAGAAAAAAAGGAAACTTGCTTGATTTTTAGAATAATTGATGATACATTAGACTTAATGAGGCCTTGATTTGGTGTTTTGAGGTGTTTTTCACATCCACACTAGGTCTTAGACCATTTCAAATGCATTTAACGATGTCTTGTAAAGGTGTTGTGAAGTGTTGTAACACATTTCTACACTTTTCTAGACTCTTCTCATTATAATTCATCTAAAACCCATCTTTTTATCCTTTATCAAGTCCTATTTTAAAGTGTTGTAAATTCTTGTAACAATTTTTCATGATTTTCTAGGCTTGTTATCACTATTTACACCTTTCTTATCCTTTATTTGGCCCCTTTATGCACTCATAAGACATAATTAAGTGTATTTTTGAATCTAAGCCTCACAAAATAATTAAATGCAACTTAATTCCCAACACCCACTTAGAAGCCTAGAGTGGGACCCATTCGCCATGGGTAGCGAATGAGTCCCTCTTGGCTCCAAATTCAAAATAATTCAAATTTTTTTTTGGGTTTTTATTCAAAAAGACCTTATGTTGGCCTAGGATGTTATATTATTAGGTAATTAGGGCATAAGCATGTATAAATAAGTGTTTTTCCATCCATTTTAACCCCTTTTAATATCTTAACTCATTCAAACATCTCTTATCATTCATTCATCATCTATCTTCTTTATCAAGTCAAGCAAGCTAGGGTTTCATCATTGCAAGTCACCAAGATAGCTTCCTAAGATATTCAAGGGAAAGCTCTTCGTGTTTTGCTACATAAATTCAAGATCAATCATCATGGCAAGATAATCAACTCCATTATTGCATGTTTCATTACATTATTTCTTTATTTTGGTTTAATTACCTAAAAGGGGTTTGACCAAGGAAAACCCCCATGCCCTAACATTCAACATTTCTTTGTCTTGTCTTGTGTGTTTGTAGATTTAGGCATCTTGAAGACGTATAAATCATTTAATATTGCATTGCAAAGTAGTTCAAGTCATCTCTTCATTAGATAAGGGAAAATATTAACAAAAAGTCATTTTTAGGCCCAAATCTGACAGTTTCAGAATCAGACACCTGGAGAGGCAGAAAGTGCATATCAAAGGATCCTATTTGCACCTTTGAATATTCATAAATTCAAAAGTGGATTGATTCTCCATGGATGGTGAATGACTCCCACTTCTAGGCCTGTTTTTAGTTTTTTGTATTTTCAGACACCCATTTGTCCAAAATGGGTTCCAAAAGAGTTTTTTAGAACTGGGACTGATTCGACCAAAATGGCGAATGAGTCCCACCAGGCCAGAAAATCAGCATCAATAACATTCTAGATGCCATTTCCAGTCTTCATCAAGATCTCAGGTGCACAATTCCAGCTTCATGCATTTCTGTTTCATTTAGCATTCATTTCTTAGTATTTTTTAATATCATAATGTGTTTTCAAAAAAGTTACATTTCTTTAGTTTACATTCAATAATCAATAGATTTTATCAGTATATTGAACTTAAGACATTACATTTAGACATGTCTCATTCATATTTGGGTATGTGCAGGATCATCATGGAAAAAATAGGCCCTTAAGTGGCAAAAAATTGAGAAAAATCAGTGTTAGGCAACTTGACGTAAAAATTTGAATAAGTTATCTATATTATTTCAAAAATATGTAAGAATAGAATCTATAGAAAATTGAATCTAGTTTCTAAACTACTAGGTTTATTTAAAAATAAATAAAATCTATTTGGTGAAAATTTGAAATTTCAATGTAGTACTTAAATTTTTAGGAAAAAATAAGAAGTAGGTGTCTGTTAATTCTAACCATAATAAAATGATAATATTTTTTATAAGATTTTATATATAAGTAGAGATTCATGTCCTGATGTGATGCATATTTTTTGTAATTTTTTTCCAAGTAAATAATTAATTATGAATTTTTTATTACAAATTTTAAGAAATATAAAATTTATATGTCCGACCACCTTAACTTGGTCAAAACTTCATGAAATTTAATTTTTCTTTTTCTAATCCTATAGTATGTGAAGCATAGAATGTGATACCATTTGAAAGTTATAGATGTTTTTCAATCAGCCTATTGATCAGGACTTTAGTCGTAATTCTAATAGAAAGTAAATAATAATTATTTATTAAATTCAAATTAAAGCATAATTTATATTGGTGGAAAGCTGAGAATATCCTCTAAAAACCCTTTTTGTTTCATCAATTTTAGGTTAAAAAAAGTCGTCAGCCACATACCCTACAAATATCCATAATATTGCCACTTTTTGGCCCCTCATGATCCTACACATACCCATTTCCATCATACATAAATTAATTTGAGTGAACCACCTATATTTTGGGTGTGGGATCTATCTCTTTTCATTAGGTGAAAGACCCTAATTAATTGAGCTAAAGAGAGACTTAACATTTCCACCACCATAAAAACTATGGTTCATTTTGGTGAACCTAATTTTAGAATACTTTCTTTTCTGATTTGGCATCCTTTATCATCCTAGGAATAGCTTGCATGCATTAGATTTTGAATTATTTTGCATTCTAGGGTTTCAAAAAATTGCATTAGTAAAAGCTCATTTAGCTTATATTTTTACATATTTTCCTTTAAAAAGTTTGAAATTTTTCATCTGCATCTTAGGTATGCATCATACAACATCAAACACATCAAAAACAATTCAAAATATATGAAATTTTTTCCAAAAACCATTATTGGGACTCATTCGCCATGTTGGGAAAATCAATCCTTGTCTAGATTTTTGATTGTCTCTTACAACATTAGAAGCCTCATTTCTATAATTCCTAAGCCTCCTAGTATCATATAGTAAAGTCTGGAAAGTTTCTAGAACATTTTTTTATGCATCTAGCTCAAAAACATCATTTTAGATTACTCATTCTTTAAATCACTTCAATTGCAAACATCCTTACATCTGAAAATGCTTACATTTTTTAAATTTGGCATAACATCGATAAACGTAATTTTCACTTTTTCTTACACAATATTTCTATTCATTAAACTTTGCATAAGTTTGGTAAAATTACTTTTCATTATTGCATATACGTTGTTTACATTCTTAAGGTGTTGCATACATTGGATAAAAGTTTTTTGTATCTTTGCATATACATTGTTCATATTGCTGAAACATTACATGAAATGGTTACATGTGCTTTTCATTCTTATTCAAAAAATTCTAGTACCTTACATATTTAGAAATGTTAAGAAACATTTCGTATCCCCTCCCTATGAGAGTGTTTTAGTGAAAGAGACTACAACTTGGGCCATTCCTAATGATCATACTTGTTCTTCTCATAACATCTCTCTTCTTGTTGATGAAGATATTTTAGTAGAAGAATCAATTAATGAGAGTTTTGAGAATCCTAGTTATTTCTCTCCTTTTACCTCTCTTAGTTGAAAAAATATTCACAACCAATATAACACAACCTTAGATGATCATGACACTACAATTTCTTCTTCTCCTAGTATTTCTCACTATTGTGAAGATGATGATTTGATGATAGAAAGCTTATTCCATGAAGGTCATGAAAATATTTGTTGTCCACCTTCACCTAAAAAAACCCTTCTTATGCAAGAAAATTTGATACTTGGTCATTCTCCTACTTGTGATGAAGTTCTTTTAGAAGAACCAACCTTAGAATGTCAAGAAAATTTAGTTTTTAGTTCTCCTCAAAACTTGCCTCCTAGGACGGATATCATGATGTAGGAAAAGAACCATAGTAATGATATAGACTCTCACTTGCTAAGGGATGTTAACATTATTCAACTTCAATTCATCCTTTACCCCCCTTCACATAAACCTCCAACTCAAAACAAACCTAAACACATCCTCTACCCACCTCAGAATAATGTATTGCAATAGTTGTGTCATAATACTGTTGCTCATACATATAAAACTCAAAATAATCCACAACCAACCCCAACACCCTTACCTTTGCATAATCCTATCCCCTCTAAACCTATCTTACCAGGTCTTCCTAGTGGAAAGGAGTATAATCTTGCTGAACAACTAAAGAATACTCTTGCTAAAATCTCATTATGGGACCTTATTCAAGGCTCCCCTCACTATTAGAACATGATCCAATTAGCCTTGAAACAAGTTCCCATACCTTCTAATATACAACCAAAGGATATAACAGCCATGATTCAAGCCATAAATGTTGACATTATTTTCCACCAAAGTGAGCTTCCTCCTTTGGAAGTGCAAAAACAAAATGAATGTTTAATGATTATCACTCAATAAAAATGAAAAGCGATTAAGAGAACTCTTGTGGATATTGGTTCTACTCTTAATGTATGTGGAGTGAAACTTCTCGATAGACTTGGTGTTGATAAAACAAAAAATTGACTCGATCCTTTATCCATTAGGGGATTGGATAATATAAGAAAAAAACCACTTGGTGTGATCACGTTACCTATTATAGCTGGAGTGGCCACATTGGAAACACCAATCCATGTTATGCCTAATGATCTTGTATATAACCTTCTCTTAGGCAGATTGTGGATTCATGAAATGACTGGTGCTCCTTCTACTCTTCATAAAAAAAATGAAATATATCTACAACAACAAAGTGTACACACTTGAAGCTGAACCTCATCCAAATAGTTGTTTAAACATTGAGAAAAACACAAAAAATCCCTTGAATACATTAACACCAACCACACATGTGGACCCCATACAACATCTTGAACTAGTTTCAAAGCTCTTAGATGATGATTTTGGTTCCTTGGACTTGGCATCCATACACAAAGACTCTAGCGAGGGAAAAGAGACTATTGTTTTTTCAACACAAAACTCAGACAACCCTTCACAAGCATCTACCTCAACCACTTTACATAACAACCTTTGGTGAACTTAATAATGAACAACCACCAACTTCAAAATAAATGAAAAAACTTTACGGATGTGGTTATGAGCTTATGAAACAAATTGGATATAGTGGAAAAGGATGTTGTGCTCGAGAACAAGGTATATGCAACCCTATAGAGCCTAACACACAACAAATAACTCATGTTCTTGGTTATTTTCCTTTGATCAAGATAAACAAACCATCCCTTTTACATCAATACTATCACAAAAAATCAACCTTAACAGTAGTACATCTTGTGTTGATCGACACTACTAGTCTTAATCTTTCTCCTAAACCAAAACACACAAAGAACTCTTTGCTTAACATCAATTTTATCTCGCATAGCACTAAATATTTTCATTTGATAGATTTTCCCTCCTCCTATAAGAGTAAGCACAAAATCTTGCAATCTAAAGAACCTTGCATAGGTATGACATCATGTACTAAGCAAGAAATCTCTTTTCCACCAACAATAGAAACTACTTCTCCCCTTGATCGAGAAGGTATCTTGTCGAAACTCCTCCAAGATCACTTGATATCCCTCCTTCCCAGAACTTGAAAGAAATTCTCCTACAAGACTTCATTCTGCGCCTATCATAGATTTCATGGTCATTAATGAATGTAAGGTTTTGAGTCATAAAATCCAACATTTTCAAGAGTTTTGTATTCTTCCTTCTGTGGGGCACCTAATTCCTCTAATTGATACCAATTTTCACTCTAACCTACATTTCATTAATCATTTTGTCTCACATTTATCTTACACTCACTGGGGGCATGGGGTTTAGTAGCCTTGTCCTCGTATGTCACTTGTCGTTGAATCTTTCAGATAGTCATTAACTTTTCATAAACATATTTAAGAGCAAGCTTGGGATGTGGACTGCATGCTTTAAGTTGGTTCGCATGTGACATACTACCTTATTTAGGACGTAGCTTATCAAAAACATATGACTTGGCATAAGGCTTTCTAAGTAAGCTCTCATGTCCTTCTCCTTCTACTTTAAAGCAATTTATCATAGTATTGGTGTTTGCAACTGCTTTAAAGTGGGGACATACATCACCATTCACATTTCATTGTGTGATTTCCTTTTTCTTGTGATTCCCTCTCTTGGACACATTTGGCACAATGTTCCCTAGGATGAGACCTTGCACTTATCCTCTCTTGGAAACAAGATGAGACCATTTGCACTTATCCTCTCTTAGAGACATTGCATGAACTAAGAAAATCCCTTTGAACATTCCTTACACCATTTTTCTATTTACAATGTCTATGAGTGTCAAGTATATGAAGTTTTGCTTACCTCACACAACTCAAAAATCATTTTCCCTTGTGGCACCTTATTAAAGTTATTAGGAGGTATAACTTTGGTATGGTTGAGTGGGAAGCCCAATATTAGGCATGACTTTCCCCATAGCCACCTATGTGTTTTTTAGTACATACTAGCCGAGCATATGTTTCTCACCTTTTGGGATTTCTCACCTAGCAAACAACCAAGAGTTTCGTCGGCCCAAAGTGAGTATGCATCTTCTTTTGGACAAACAACCTAGATCTGATCCACAACTAGCTGGAGAAATGATCAAAGTTTGATCCACCCTTTCATTTTCATCTTTTTTGTTCTTTCCTTTGCATGATTATGTATCTTGATGGTTTGACTTAGGATCTTGCATCCCGTGGGCTTGACTACCTTCTTGATCTTTGTCATTATTTTTCATCTACATCTATACACTCGGATCTCTCTTGAATGTCTACTTTAATAGTGTGAGTTTGAAGCAAGTTCACCCTATCACTAAAGTGGGGGCTAAATGTACCATAGAAAAAAGGTAACTTGCTTGATTTGGGGAATAATTGATGATAGAATAGACTTAACAAGGCCTTGATTTGTTGTTGTGAGGTGTTTTTCACATCCACACTAGGTCTTGGACCCTTTCAAATTCATTTAACGATATCTTGTAAAGGTGTTGTGAAGTTTTGTAACACATTTTTACACTTTTCTAGAATCTTCTCATTATAATTCATCTAAAAACCATAGTTTTATCTTTTATCAAGTCCTATTTTAAAGTGTTGTAAAGTCTTGTAACAAGGTTTCACACATTTCTAGACTTGTTATCACTATTTACAACTTTCCTATGCTTTATTTGGCCCCTTTATGCACTCATAAGACTTAATTAAGTATATTTTTGAATGTTAACCCGACAAACAACATTAAATGCAGCTTAATTCCTAGCACCCACTTACAAGCCTAGAGTGGGACGCATTTTCCATGGGTGGTGAATGAGTTCCTCTTGGCTCCAAATTCAAAATAATTCTAAATTTCTTGTGGGTTTTTATTCAAAAAGACCTTATGTTAGCTGATGATGTATTATTGGGAAATTAGGGCATAAGTGTGTATAAATAAGTGTTTTTCCATCCATTTTAACCCCCATTAATCTCTTAACTCATTCACACATCTCTTATCATTCATTCATCATCTATCTTCTTTATCAAGTCAAGCAAGATAGGGTTTCATCATTGCAAGTCACCAAGATAGCTTCCTAAGACATTCAAGGGAAAATTCTTCATGTTTTGCTGCAAACATTCAAGATCAATCATCATGAAAAGGTAATAAACTCCATTATTTAATGTTTCATTACATTATTTCTCTATTTTGGTTTAATTACCTAAAAGGGGTTTGACCAAAGCAAACCCCCATGCCCTAACATTCAAAATTTCTCTCTTATCTTGTGTGTTTGTAGATTTAGGCATCTTGAAGACTTATAAATTATTGAAGAATGCATTGCAAAGCTGTTCAAGTCATCTCTTCATTGGATAAGGCTAAATATTAACAAAAAGTCATTTTTCAGGCCCGAATCTGACAGCTTTAGAATCAGACACCTGCAGAAGTAGAAAGTGTAGATCAAAGGATCATGTTTCCACATTTGAATATTCAAAAATTCAAAAGTAGACTCATTCTCAATGGGTAGCAAATGAGTCCCACTTCCAGGCTTGTTTTTAGTTTTCTACATTTTCATACACCCATTTGTCTGAAATGGGTTCTAGAATAGTTTTATAGAACTGAGACCGATTTGCCCAAAATTGTGAATGAGTCTCACCAGGCCTAAAAATCCACATCAGTAGCAATCCAAATGTCATTTCTAGTCTTCATCAAGATCTTAGGTGCACACTTCCAATTTCATGCATTTCTCTTTCATTTTGCATTTGTTTCTTGGTGTTTCTACATATCACAATGTGTTTTCAAACAAGTTGTATTTCTTTAGTTTCCATTCAATAATCAATAACTTTTATCAGTTTATTGCACTTCAACATTCATATTTCCATCATACATAAATTAATTTGAGTGAAGCACCTAGATTTTGGGTGTGGGATCTATATCTTTTCATTAGGTGAAAGACCCTAATTGACCAAAAGAGAGACATAGCATATCCACCACCATAAAATCTATGGTTCAATTATTGCATCATATAATTGTTGTGATAAGCTAAATAAAATATCATGAATAAAATATGGAGAATAGAAGAGGTAAACTACGATAATCAACAGTTTGTTATGGGGAACTGGGAAAAAGAATCTCATGAAGAACAACTTGTCATGGGGAACTTCAAAGACAAGAAAATTTGACCTATTACCTAGCACTAAATATTATAGAAAAATAGAGAAATTGTAAAAGAGCTATTAGAATAACACTCAGTAGCCACTAAACTATTTTTATTTCCAATATGCTTATGCTTTCATACTAACCCTCTGCATATATATATGCAATTACTCCTATGTTAATTTGTAATCGATCCTATGTTAATGGGTATAACACCAAAGATGCACATAGATAACAAAAACAATAAAACAAGGGCGATAAAATTAGGAACCCTAATCATATTTTTGAACAAAAGAAAGAAGATTTAACTACAATTTCTCCAAATTCAAAATAATTCTAAATTTCTTGTGGGTTTTTATTCAAAAAGACCTTATGTCAGCCAATGATGTTGTATTATTATGTAATTACAGCACAATTGTGTATAAATAAGTTTTTTTCCATCCATGTTAACCCCCATTAATCTCTTAACTCATTCACACATCTCTTATCATTCATTCATCATCTATATTCTTTATCAAGTCACCAAGATAGCTTCCTAAGACATTCAAGGGAAAATTCTTCATGTTTTTCTGCAAAAATTCAAGATCAATCATCATGAAAAAGTAATCAACTCCATTATTTAATGTTTCATTACATTATTTCTCTATTTTGGTTTAATTACCTAAAAGGGGTTTGACCAAGCAAACCACCATGCCCTAACATTCAAAATTTCTCTCTTATCTTGTGTGTTTGTAAATTTAGGCATCTTGAAGACTTAGAAATCATTGAATAATGCATTGTAAAGCTGTTCAAGTCATCTCTTCATTGGATAAGGCTAAATATTAACAAAAAGTCATTTTCAAGCCTGAATCTAACAGTTTCAGAACCATACACCTGGAGAAGAAGAAAGTGTAGATCAAAGGCTCCTATTTCCACCTTTGAATATTCAAAAATTCAAAAGTGGAATCATTCTCCATGGTTGGAAAATGAGTCACACTTCCATGCTTGTTTTTAGTTTTCTGCATTTTTAGACCCCCATTTGTCTGAAATGGGTTCTAGAACAGTTTTACAGAACTGAGATTGATTTTCCCAAAATGGCGAATGAGTCCCACTAGGCCTAAAAATTAGCATCAGTAGCAATCCAAATGTCATTTCTAGTCTTCATCAAAATCTTAGGTGCACACTTCCAATTTCATGCATTTATGTTTCATTTTGCATTCGTTTCTTGGTATTTCTGCATATCACAATGTGTTTCCAATCAAGTTGTATTTCTTTAGTTTCCATTCAATAATCAATAACTTTTATCAGTTTATTGCACTTAAGCATTCATATTTCCATCATACATAAATTAATTTGAGTTAAGCACCTAGATTTTGGGTGTGGGATCTCTCTTTTCATTAGGTGAAAGACCCTAATTGAGCAAAAGAGAGACAACATTTCCACCACCATAAAATCTATGGTTCAATTATTGCATCATATAATTGTTGTAATAAACTAAAGAAAATATCATGAATAAAATATGGAGAATAGAACGGGTAAACTACGATAATCAATAGTATGTTATGGGGAACTGGGAAAAAGAATCTCATGAAGAACAACTTGTGAGGTGGAACATCAAAGACATAAGAAAATTTGACCTATTACCTAGCACTAAATATTATAGAAAAAATAGAGAAATTGTAAAAGAGCTATTAGAATAACACTTAGCAGCCATTAAATTAATTTTATTTCCAATATTCTTATGCTTTCATACTAACCCTCTGCATATATATATGTAATTACTCCTATGTTAATCTATAATCGCTCCTATGTTAATGGGTATAACACCAAAGATGCATATAGATAACGAAAAAAATAAACCAAGGGTGATAAAATTAGTAACCCTAACCATATTTTTTAACAAAAGAATGAAGATTTAACTACAATTACTCATATGGTAATGAGTATAACACTTAAGATGCACAGATATAACTACAGACAATAAACGAGGGCCAAAAAAATTACTAATCCTAACCATATTTTTTTGATGAAAGAAAGAAGATTTAACTACAATTTCCCCACCAGTAAAGAGAGATAATCTCTTTGAAGTCTCCAAAATGGGTATAACACCAAAGATAGAAACATATAATAAGAGGACATTAACTATAAATTAATCATCTATGCAAAACACCCATGTAAAATGACTTATAGATTTCAGAGAACAATAATTTTTCAATCTGCTTATCACAACGTGGAGCTTACCTCTTGAACAAAGAATGGTCCTAAATGTCGCTCATTGTTCAATAAGGATCAAGAAAAAAATATGGATTTTCCTTTGAACAGATCAGGAAACAAGAATATCATGAATAAAATATGCAAAATAGAAAAGGCAAACTACAATAATCAATAGTTTGTTATGAGCAACTGGAAAAAGGAATATCATGAAGAACAATTTGTTAGGGGGAGCTTCAAACACGTGAGGAAAAAAAAATGTCATGAAGAACAGTTTGTTAGGGGGAGCTTCAAACACTTGAGAAAAAAAGAATATCATGAAACATATTCATACAACACAAATGAACACAAAGCCACATTAAATAGAACTCCTAAAGCCAATAGGTAGCAATAATTTGTGCAAAATGAGTATAACTCCACATACTTCATTGAAAATTTGAGCTACATCACCTGGCACTAAATATTATAAACAAATAGAGAAATTGTAAAAGAGCTATTAGAATAACATTGAACAGCAAAAAATTACTAACCCTAGCCATATTTTTTTGATGAAAGAAAGAAGATTTAACTGCAATTTCTCCACCAGTAAAGAGAAATAATCTCTTTGAAGTCTCCAAAATGGATATAATGCCAAAGATAGAAACATATAACCAGATGACATTAACAGTAAATTAATTATGTATGTAAAACACCCATGTAAAATGACTTATAGATTCTAAAGAACAATAATTTTTCAATCTTCTTATCACAACATGGACCTTACCTCTTGAACAAAGAATATTCCTAAATGTCGCTCATTGGTCAATAAGGAGTGGGAAAAAGTTATGAATTTTCCTTCAAACGGATCAGGTAACAAGAATATCATGAAAAAAATATGCAAAATAGAACAAGCAAACTATGATAATCAACAATTTGTTATGAGCAATTGGAAAAAAGAATATCATGAAGCATATTCATACAACATAGATGAACACAAAGCCACATTAAATAGAACTCCTAAAGCCAATAGGTAACAATAATCTATGCAAAATGAGTATAACCCCACACACTTCATTGAAAATTTGAGCTACAAACCTTGGCACTAAATATTATAGACAAATAGAGAAATTGTAAAAGAGCTATTAGAATAACACTAAACAGCCAAAAATTACTAACCCTAACCATATTATTTTGACAAAAGAAAGAAGATTTAACTGCAATTTCTCCACGCGTAAAGCATGCTAATCTCTTTGGAGTCTCCAAAATGGGTATAACGCTAAAGATAGAAACATATAACAAGAAGACATTAACAATAAATTGATCATATATGCAAAACACCCATGCAAAAATGAGTATAACCCCACATAATTCATTGAAAATTTGAGCTACATCACCTCACACTAAATATTATAGACAAATAGAGATATTGTAAAAGAGCTATTAGAATAAAACTGAATAGCCACCAAACTAATTTTATCTCCAATATGTTTATGCTTTCATACTAACCCTTTGCATATATATATGCAAGCACTCCTATGTTAATCTACAATTTCACTTATGTTAATGGGTGTAATGGAAAAGATGCACATAGATAATTAAAACAACAAATGGAAGGAAACAAAATTACTATCCCTAACCATATTTTTTGACAAAAGAAAAAAAATTAACTACAATTGCTCCTATGGTAATCGGTGCAACGCCAAAGGTACACACTGATAACTACAAACAATAAATGAAAGATGCATAGAGATAACTAAAACAACAAACCAAGGGTGAAAAAACAATTGCTACTATGTTAATCTACAATTGCTTCTATGTTAATGTGTATAACGCCAAAGATACATAGAGATAACTAAAACAATAAACCAACGGAGAAAAAATTACTAACCCTCACCATATTTTTTGATGAAAGAAAGAAGATTTAATTGCAATTTCTCCATCCATACAGAGTGATAATCTCTTTCAAATCTCCAAAATGGGTATAACGCCAAAGATAGAAACATATAACAAGAAGACATACACAATAAATTAATCATCTATGCAAAATACCCATGTAAAACAACTTACAAATTCCAGAGAACAACAATTTTCAATCTAGCATAAAACAATTCGGAAGTCATCGATTTTGGAATAGTTTGCTATCAAACTAGCCACAGAGCCGAATGCGACAATTTTTACAATAGTGTGCTATGAAACCAACACCACAATGGTTGTTTGGACAATGCAACTTAATCAAAGTATATTTTTCCACACTGCAACATTCAATATTGCATTTACTTTGTCTGCCTGGATTTACTTTGTTCACCCCCATTGTACAACAACAGCAAAATGCATTAAACCTCGCACAAGCAAACACTTACCATTCAACTTCCACGTATCAAGGACAACACCTCCACCAGTACCAACCCACGTAATTACCAAGCTCCACGTCGCTACAAAAAAATTAGTCAAGCCGCCGCCAGTAGAGACTTCTCCGACAAATCCAATTCACGACTAGACTTACGAAAATTATGGCAAAAACTTCAAACAAATAGCCTATCAACTAATTACTAATGGAAAAATCATAAATATTCAAAAATTTAAAATACAGATTATTATTGGAAAAAATACAGATTTTTAGTGGAAAAATTACACCATGACAAGCTATAAATATCTTCTTGGGAAAGTTACAAACCTTAAAAAAAGTCTGAACGATGATTATATAAATGGAAGATTCGCAATTGATGAGCACGATTTTCATGATCCGCCCATTTCAATTGGCACGTTGCTGCCGCGAGATAAGGAATATTTCCGTGCATGTGACTGCAAAATCAAAAGCAACAAAAAAATCAAGGATTATAATGATTATGTCAGTAATCATTATTCATAATTAAATTCATCGAACTCACTCTTTATTGGAAATATTCATCGCACCAAAATCTGATGCTGCGGTCGTCACAAAGATGAACAACCTGAGATTTTTTTTATGTAATTTACTTGTTTCTTCCAAAGGGAGCAGAAATTATTGACTAGTGTTCTGACCTTTTAGTATTTATATAGAAGTTGCCGCACCATACAATATTGTTCAGATGTGTAATTGCAGTGTTGTGTTACACATTCAGAACCTCATTTCTTCCCATGGGGAAAAGAATGATCGTATCCTGTGCTGCCTGCAGAATGCAACGCAAGAAATGTTCAGAAGAATGTATCTTGGCTCCTTATTTTCCTGCACATGATCCAGACAAGTTTGCAATCGTCCAGAGAATATTTGGAGCCTGCCATGTCGTTAAACTGCTTCAAGTACTTTTTAGCTCTGCCCCATTTTTATTGCCCCGATTCTAATTTAGGAACTTTGTGTATACTGGTACTTATGTTTTCAAATATGACCGAAACAAAATTGTGAAACTCTTGGTTTTGGTGTGGTTGTTGGTTCAGGATTTAGAGGTTGAGAAAAGAGCAGCAGCAGTAAATAGCATGGTGTATGAAGCGAGTGCAAGGGTGAAAGACCCTGTCCATGGCTGTGCAACGCAAGTTCATCAACTGCAGAAGCAAATCGCTGAACTGGAATCCCAATTGGCGGTCACACAAGCTGAACTAAAGCATATGCAGTCTGAGTATGATAAGCTTGTATTTGTTCTTGGCCTCGGATCTCTTGATTCTCAACTTGTTGAGTATCCAGGAGATTCGACCCTGCAACCAGTGAAAGATATCATGTATGAGGAGGTGGATCCCTCGCTGTCCTGGGGGCTGCTATGGCAAGAATAGATTTATCAGACTACGTTGGCTGTGGTTTGCTTTTAATGCAATATAAACTACAATAATCAGGTGCCCTCGTCCCTGACTGTTTAATGAGTTATATATTCTATTCTAAGAAACAGTTATTTATTTACCTATAAACAAATATTTTAATTAAGGAATATAGTTTGCCTAGATTGGTAAATCTTAATTGCTTGTTATGTTACCATTTTGAAGTTAGTCAAAATCATAAACCAAAAATTATTTATTGTTTAGTCAGTAAAGTTGCTCCAATTAAAATTGAAAAGGACGGAAATAGTTACTTTTCTTTTAATCCAAATTAAAAACTGCATCCCATTAACAAAATATTCTTATTCTTTTTCATTAAGCTTATCATAAAGTTAATATTTGAGGAAATGGCATTTAAATCAATGGAACATATGTTAGGTGTTGTAATCCTATGGTTGCCAATCTTTATTTTTATGATTTGGTCATTGTTTTTTTCTTGTATGATAATGACTTAGAGATTTTGTTTGGTAATATGTGATTATTTCTTTGCATTGTTGTTGTGTTTCTATATTTTAGGGTTCATTTTTAATGAAATAATGTTCATGTTGAGTGGTTACCTTTGGCCTCCTAGTCATATGTCAAATCATATATTATTTGAATTACTATATGGAGTTCTTATGTTTGCTTAGTTGTTTTAATCATTGGTTACCTAATAGCAATAGATTATTATCAATTGGTTGCATCAGCATTATGGAGTTGTCTATTTTATAACTAGAAAGCTCTGAGAGAACCTTGCAACTCTATTTGCATGTGGATAATTAGGAGATGGTAACATTTTGGCTGTCATGAACATATCTTTGATTCTTCACTTAAGGCATTATTTATGATCTTCCTTTGAGCAGATGTAATTATATTTACTTATGATAATTGATTACTTTCTTTGAGCTTGGTGATATTGTATGTTGTATTTGAAGTTGACATGAATTGATTAATTTGTTGTTAATGGATACTAGATTGACTTGGTTAAGGCTAGATATCTCTTAAACATATGTGTTGGAATGATTTATTGTTACAAGGTTTTAATACAAAGATCAATTGGTGTGCACATAGATATGAATGTGAGTCCATTACGAATATGATGAGAGAATCAATATTTACTGAATTATTTTACTGATTGATGTTGTATGCATAGGACAATATTATTAGACATTACCTATCTAGTGGGAGTTCTAAAATGTATATGTTTTCTATATGAGGGGAGCCCATCAACTAAACTACTTACACTTTATTTGGTTAACATGATTTAAATGTTTTTCTCTCATGTTTATATATTGTTTTCATGGGCATTTATTATTATAAGATGGTGGGTATATGGAATTTATTATGGATTTTAGGTCGATTTGTTGGCAGCATTGAATTTTACATATGCTAGATTGTATACCTTTGTTTAATGATGTACAGATTGATTGTATGAGCTTGAAATTTGTTGTTGTTACTTTTCTACTTGACATGAGTGAGGTAGCCACTCAAAGAAATTTGATAGAATTTGAATTTGTTAGCATTTAAATCTAAATGTTTGTTTATATAATCCAACCTCACCCCATCGAAAAATTTAATAAATGCTAATATTTACTTTATTTACCTATTTTATATAGTTTTTACTTACAAACTAAGAAATATTAATTAGGGACCCTAATCATTTGTGCATGCCAGATTACTATTAATCAAGGATGTATATGCACAAGTCCCTAAATATGTACAAATTTCATACCACTTGTACACTTGGAGTACTCGAAGCAAATTTCAGGTTACTTTTTAGATCCTCACCATTTACATTATCCAAAGCACATCTCTCACCCTTGATTGTTTATAAATCTTAGATACCCCTTTGAACTCCATTCCTCACATGATATTTATCCTCATCTCAAGTTTCCAATTCCTCTCAAGTTGTGAGAGCCCTTGATATCTCAATTCCATCTTGGTCCTTTATTATCACATCCCATTAACTATAAATTAGATGTAATCCAATTCATTACATACATAACCCTTAAATCTATTATTATTATTTTATTGTGAGCCCCTAAAATTTTACTCTATGCAATCTAAATCCTTGAACATATCATGTATAGCTTGGTGCATGAAATGGACTTTAGTGGCAGTGTTTTTCATTGTTTTATTATGTGTGTTTTTTTTCTTAATTGAGAATTGTATAATTGTGTGAGTTAAATTAATTTATGAGGTATTTTAATTGGTTTATGTATGCTCACTTTTCTATGTACATAGTTTCTTTGAGATCATGCTTTATATGAGCACAAAGTATGAAGGTGGATAGAGAACAAGCCTTTGTTTGATATTATTATATATTTCTTTGTTATATGCTTTGATATATAAAGTTAAAGATTTAATAATAGAATAAATTTATAGTATATATTACTTTCAAGGATACAAAATAAGTTAAAAAATTATTGAATGATAAACCTCTTTACATTATATAGTTTGGAATGTTCATAGGGATTGGCATTAGGAGGATTTATCTTTGTCTTAAAAACTCCATGAATGAAAAATTTGGGAGGATATTTTCTTGAAGAAAAATTAAAAGGTAATTGGCTTGAAGATGGGTATATCAACATCTCACTTTTTCATAATTTTTATAAACAAGTTATATGTAATCATGTTATTTCATCTTGTCATTCCTTTGAAGGTTTTCATTTGTCTTCGTGGTAGGAGATTAATAGGAAACTTGTCTCTTGATCACTTCTTTAATTATGAATTTTTTTCTTAAATAGTTATGCTAGGTTGTATCCATTCTTTGGTAACTAAGGAAATAAATTGTTTTCTTAGGGGGCATATCACTCTTGTAAGAGTGAAAATTTATTATTTTCCAAGCTATAAAAGGTATTTATTTTAACACTAATAGATTTTGTATTGAGTTTTTTATAAACTTGGGACATATTCAAGAATGATGTTCTAGAATTTTTTCATTAATCTCAAACAAAAATTAGATGATGGAAGATATTAATACTATTTTTAAAATTTTAATCTTAAGAAACTATGGGAAAGATATTTGATCTATTTCATTTGATTACTATTTATAATGTTTCTTGCAAGATCATCACTAAACTAATTGTTGATCATCTGAAATCAAGTTTTTATTAATCTATATAATCTAAATAGGGTCAGTTTGAGAAGGGGTGTTAGATTCTTGATAGTATTGTAACTACTTCAAAAAACATTGATTATATATATTATCTTAAGGAGAAAGCTATATTTATTAAGTTATGCAAGTCAAAGGCTTATGATAGAGTTAAGTTTTCATTTCTTAGGATTATTTTATTTGGTTTTTATTTATATATAAGATAGATTGAATTGATGATGATTCATGTAGAATCTAATTCCTTACTAGAATAACCTATTGTCTTTTTTCAACTACTAGAGGATTGCAACAAGTTCATCCACTATCTCAATAAGTTTTCATTATTATGGCTAAGGGTTTTATAATTTTCCTAATTCGGTAAATAGTTAGTGCAATTATTTAGTGTTTGAATGTGTCTAGAAATATTCATTCTCTTTCTCATATTTAAATAACAAATTCTACTACCTCAATGGAGGTTGTTAGTTTTATGAGTGCCTTGGATTTATGTTTAGTAGCTTCTAGTCAATACATCAATATGAAAAAATTAAATATTTTTTAATACTTCTTTCACCACTCAGTAGATAACTACTTTTATTTCATGGTTAAAAATAGGATAGATTCCCTTGCATTACTTTGGTACTCCTTGATCACTTAGTACTCATAATTTTCTTCATTGAAAAGGTATTATTGATAGGTTTAGAATGTAAGATTCTCATTGGAAATTTTGATTGAGAATCTTAACCTTTTAAAATTTGTCTTGCATTCTCTTCACCTCCATAAATATTTGGTGCTTTCTTCTCCTATTTCTTTTCTAGAAGTGTTTGAATCTCTATCTAGGAAATACCTTTGCATAGAAAATTTAAACTATAAAAATAAAGTATTATTAGCTAATACCATGTTTGTGGAAAAAAATAATGGAGGCCTTGTTCTACAACTCCCTGAGATGAGTATTCAAGCCTTGTTTATTGAACTTTATTATAGATGGTGCAATAAGATTTTTATTGAGACAAACTTCTAAAATATTGTTGTTCTTAAGGTTTTAAGAATAGTTTGATTAGGTAAATTTCAATGTTTTGGAATAATCTCAAGAAAGGTCCTTTATTTGTTATGTAGGGTCTTTTTTGGATAGTAAATCTTGATATCAATGCTCTTTTATGGTTGAATTTATAGGATTCCTATCTCATAATTCTAACCTCATCTCCTCATCTACTCCCTTTGAGTAAAATAATTTTGGATGCTGGATATTATAAAGTGTCAAAAATTATTCATTTCATTTAGTAGAAGAATTTAAAATTCATTCTTGGAAGGACATTGGCTGTTATCATATGGGAGGAGATCCAAAATCTTGGGAAATCTTATATATTATTCTGGCTAAGAAACCATATTTTTTTCTTAATGATGCTAATAATATTTCTTGCATATATGACCTAATAGATTTTATTTGATTTATTATTGGTATTAAATCTTAGAAAGGGAAAAAACTAAGCAAAAAGATTTCCCTTCATGAAAAATATTAAAATAATTTTTTTTATAAATATAATTGCTCTTTAGTTATTTTTTCAAAATAAATTTCTTTCTTGGGACAATATAAGAAAGATGATTTCAAGGTCCTCTCATTTTTTTTGGAATTCTAGAAATAATGATGAGTGAATTACTCACATCTTCTTTTAGTGAATTTTTTTTAGGGTCTTTGGAGGTTGTGGTGGCACATCTTGAACCAACCTCTTATTCATGCTACTTTTCTATCTAATTTTTGGGCTATTTTGGGATGGTCTCTTAGTTTTTCATCTATATTTTTTGTGGCTTAGGTTAAAAGGTAATATCTCTATTTCTAAAAAAAAATTGTTGGAAATAAATCATTGGATCTTTCAAGGTCATCAAATATTTACTTGTTTTGAATGTGTCTAGAAATATTCATTCTCTTTCTCATATTTAAATAATAAATTCTACTACCTCAATGTAGGTTGTTAGTTTTATGAGTGCCTTGGATTTATGTTTAGTAGCTTCTAGTCAATACATCAATATGAAAAAATTAAATATTTTTTAATACTTCTTTCACCACTCAGTAGATAACTACTTTTATTTTATGGTTAAAAATAGGATAGATTCCCTTGCATTACTTTGGTACTCCTTGATCACTTAGTACTCATAATTTTCTTCATTGAAAAGGTATTATTGATAGGTTTAGAATGTAAGATTCTCATTGGAAATTTTGATTGAGAATCTTAACCTTTTAAAATTTGTGTTGCATTCTCTTCCCTCCATAAATATTTGGTGAAAAATCCAATTAAATGATCCAAATCAAGATGCCTTAGATTCTAAGTTTTCTATGGATGAAGTCTTAACATCCAATGATACTTAGATTTTGAAAGGCATCTTGATTTGGATCATTTGATTTGGTTTTTACTTCTAGCTCGAGGCTCAAATATTTTGACGAGTTCAATAGAGCTATTAAATAGTATCCTTGTCCTTTGGTTTTTTTAATCAATAGTAATTATTATTCTCAACTAAACATAGATGTTGTGGCGATAGGTGGATTTATTTGCAATAGCATTGGTTTCATTCAATTTGCATTTTACTACTATGGGGAAAAAAAATCATAGTCAACTAAAGGTAAATGTGCAATTTTTGTGGCTCTTGAGAATGCTAGGAAGTTGGGTTAGAAGAAGATAATTTGTGAGATGTATTCTACGATTTTAGTATTCTTTTTGAATAATGAAAGGATTCAAGACTCTTCTTGAAGGATGACTTCTTATTGTGAATAGATTCTTTATCTTTTATAAAATTGAGTCTATCTTCTTTGTTTTTATCCCTAGAGAATGTGATGTTGTCATAGATTGTTTGGCTAGATGGCTCTTTGATTTGAATTACACTTGGAAGGTCACAAAATGAGCACTACTATATTCTTCTCAATCTTCTTAGTGTATTTTGATCCTACATAATGATTTGGTTTGATCTATCTAGTTTGTTTTTCTAATTATATTATATTTTATTTGTTTGATGATTTCTATTTATTTCTTAACATGATAGGTTAATTGAAAACCTCAGATTTTAAGCCTTTAAATTTTAATAATAATTATTATTGTTTCAAAATCTTTCTGTAATCTTTTTTATTTTTTAATTAATATATTAATCCTTTAAATTTTTTTTAAATAATATTAAAAAATAATAGACATAAATATGCAATTATGGATTTTCATTTTCATCAAATTTGTTGTTTCAAATATATAAAAGCAAACAATTAAAGGTTTGTTGTAAATCCACAATAAACAGATTTGATTCATTCTTGTTTTCATTCTAAAACTACGACAAATAGATTTAAACGCGAAAATAGATCTGAGACTTTGGTGATAGGATTAAATACGTCTAAGCCCGTGACGTCAGAAAGCATTCGATCAAATACATTCTTAAAAATTAAATGAAGAGCTTTCCATTAAATCTGTTGGTTCTCTGAATCTGGAGGGCGTTGA
>VDFB02066240.1:0-13641 GCA_007258455.2 Sequoia sempervirens
TTATATTTTTTCTTGAATGCTTCATGCTCCTCTATTAGAGACTCCACTTTAGCTTTTATGAATTGAGCTAAATTTATATATAATGTAGTAGCCTCAACTGTAGATGTATTAGATACTCCTTTGATGACCAATCCCCCTCTCAGAATTATATTTGTCTCTACAAGTGGTGGATTCATTATACTTTGGGCTAACACCCAAATAGCCAATGTATCCCATTGAGAACTAAATATTGATCCTTATAGAGCTAGGGTTACTTATTCCTCAGTGAAAAAGATATTGGAATCATTCCTTTTTACTGTATCAAAAGAAATTATTGATCCAAAATCCCATTTTAGTAATAAGAGCAACCCACCTTTTTTGAATAGCTATCTGCCTTCATCTACTATTATATCTTTTTATTTGGACCTCATTTCCTCATTAGATTTAGCTTCTATGACTTCTCTTATAAAATTTTTCTTTGCAGTAAATTTCATATTTATGCTTTCAACATATTCATCCTTTTGGGCTCTCCATACAAACTCCTAAAAAATCTTATTTCTTTAGAAAAGCATCATGATGCATAAAAAATCACAAGCCTCTTCTCTAAAATCATCAACATTATTTATTCCACTCAATTCAACTTTACTAAATCTAAGGCTTATACATTGTGGCACTATCTCTCTTCGGGGAGAAGGCATACCCTACCTAATCTCATCCTTAGTGACAATAATATTCTCATCAGAATCATCTATGGAGTAATCCACAAGGCCACTTGATCCAACCTTTTGTTTTCTTTGATGGTGGTTCTCTTGGTGGTGATGGTAGTTTACGTGGTGAATCAAGTTGAATAATTTATGGAGTGTATGATTTTAGGGGTGAAATTTGTGGCAGCTATAGTGGACGATAAGATGCCTCTGACCCCTCTTATTGGGTAGGGGTGCCAATTGTTTACTAATTTTTCACTGTGCTCTTTCTCTTTTAAAACACATGTTTGATGAGCTTAAAATATGCTCATAATTTGGATGTTATGATAAACTTTTAATGCCTTTACTTTTTTTATTTCATGGCTGTTTAAACTTTGTTGAAACCTTTCTAGGATATCCTGTAGCAAGATACTTTCATATTCCTGTAGTTCATTGTGTTGACTTGATTGCATTTATTGCCCCGTTGACTCCCTAAAATGACTGGTATATCGTATACAGCTTTTGAATGATGAAGTAGATTTAAAATGTGTGATTAATGAATAGATGTGTGTATGTGCCATCACGTAGCATAACTGCCTATTAACCTTTTGTTCCACCGGGTTGTTGAAGAATGATCAAGTCAGCGTGGTGATCACCGACCTTCTGCGGTAAGTCCATTTCCCTGCGACTTAGAAGCTCAGATGAAGACTCTTTGACGAAACCATGGGAAGAATTTTGTGGTCAATGCAGAAAAGTGGAAGCTAGATTCTCTCTCTGAATTGAGATGAATGCATAAATTCATTATGAATTTTGACCCTTGATTCGGGGATATACTTTACTTCCACGTCTTTCTTTGATTGGGTTAGTTAGTTAGTTGCTCTCGTGTTTTTAAATAAAGTCTTCCTCCTACTCGAGGAGAGGGAGGGAGACAAGGAGATGATAGTTAGAAAAGGATAGAAGCATAGTGATAGCATATATCATATAAGAGTCAGTATGATAATGAGAAACAGAATCTGTATGATCAAAGACAGAGTTTTTTATTAGTTTTCACATCAACAAAGCAATGTATACCATTCTATTTTCATGAATAAAGTTCGATGAAGTTCTGAGTTTAGCATCTGTGTAATCGTTAGATGCTTGCCAAGGGGGCCCACTTAGTAAGTATATATAGCTAGTTAGTTAGTTGTTCTTTTCTGTTGATCTTCAGTTATTTTTCATATTTGAAGTTTTTTTACAAACTCAGTCTTATATTGCTCCTGTAGCATAGAGAATCCATCCCTGTGACTATTCCTGTAGCATAAGGCTAGTTCACAGTTTGTGTTTCAGTCGTAGTTGTTATGGGTTATTTTTTAATTAAATCATAGTTGAAGTTAAAGAACTTTGTATTACCTTCCTGTGGCGTAGATAGAACTCCTTTCCAGTATTTATTTCTACTGAGATTTGACTAAAACTAGTTCTTAGTGCATATATTTTTCCGTGCCATTTAAAGTATACGTTCCCTAGTTTGACAAGTAAATGAACGTCCACACAGAGATATTGGTCACATGCCAGAATGTCCAATTCCCAGGAAAGGTTTTACTATGATTTTCATATCCTTTTGTGGGTGCGACCATTTTTGGCACCGTTGCCAAGGATGGCGTCTAGCTAGGAGTCTGTTAGAAGTCATTTTTAGCATTAGTTTAGTCTGTTAGTCAAAAAATTTCAAAATATTTCAAGCCACCACTCACCATATTGCATGCATAGAAGAAGAAGAGACGCATTGGGAAGGTTCTTCCCTGAAAATTTATTTATTGAACTACCATTTGATCCAGCTGACAACGAACCTGAGGAAAATCCATTCACTCTGTTATTCCAACAACCAAACATGGCAAATAATCCACCTAATAATCCACCTCCTGCATTTGAGTTTCCCATTGTTCCCCAAAGAGATACCGACAATCTTAAAAACATTTCCTCTTCCTTGCTTCCAAAGTTTTATGGCTTGGTTACAGAGGATCCAGAAACTTTTCTGTTTGAATTTGATGTCCTCTGTCGCAGTTATGACTACAACACAGATGCTCATAAACTTAAGTTATTTCCTTCCACCTTAAAGGAAGGAGCTCTGAAGTGGTTCATGAGTCTGGGAAGAGGTGTTGTAGATAGTTGGGCCACCATGCAGACGAAATTCCTTGAAAAGTATAAGGAATATTGTAAGAGTGCCAGCAAAGGTGATGACATATTCCAAATTCAGCAGAAGGAGGATGAAAGTCTAGAAGATTATATTTCCAGATTTTTGTTTTCACTAAAGAGGAACTCAAACCATACTCTCAACGAGGACTATCAGAAACTACTCTTTCTAAGGGGAATCAGTGATGCTTGTATTGACGCCCTGGACCTGATGGGAGGAGGTGATATAACCCAATTGCCTTGGGATGATATAAAGAAAATATGTCTTAACTATTCTCGAGCAATAGTTAAGAAAGGTCGAGGTCATCATGCTACAGTGGGGAAGTCTTCTTCTGGTGGAGTTTCTTGGGTGGAAATAACAAATTTGCTTTCTGACTTCAAGTAGGACATCATTAATAATATGGCTACACAACTGGACACTATCTTGAGGCTTTCGGAAGAAACATCGCGAGCCCGAAGTAGTTTTAGTAGAGTTCTATCCATATTGTAGGCAAGCTGGTACATACAAGATGGGCTAATTCCAGGCTTAGGAAACTACCTACTAACTTCAAGCGGGTAGGGTGATCAAGTGTTCTTACGTTTGCACAAGGGAGACCATGGACCCAAAGACAAGGTATGCCTCAAGACCCTTTAACTTTGGTAATCCTTATTTTGGCTATAATAACCGGTAGCAACATGCATGGATCAACACCACCACGGAATCACCTCAACCAAGTTGGCCTAATTATTAGACCCCGCAATGACAATCTCCTCAAGGAGGTTGGCAGTAGCCACAAGGACAATGGACCCCACCTTCAGGTAATTGGCAGCAAAATCCTCAATGGAGAGGTCTCGTAATAGCGACTAGTCCCACTCACGGATTCTTGACCACAACTCGAACCCTCAGCCGCCCACCTCACCGCCTTAACTTCACAAGATGTTGGCCCTCAAAGCCAAGTACGCCTACGCGGGCCTTGCCGTCCTAATAATGAAGCAACAGCGGCTGACCACAACAGCCCTCATTATCTTGCTGGGGCAAACCAATGTCAAAGCTTATGCCTTAAATGTGTGTGGCATCCGGTGGAACTACTTTTACACCTCCTAAACCACATAAATTAGAGCCTGATTCTCCCCTTGAAGAATCCTCACGCTTTCAACGATCCCTCTTGAGCATGTCACCTGCATAACCCGATCGGTTTCTCTGAGGACCTATTTTTCGCGAGTCCAGAGACAAACCACCTTTTTCCTCGAGTTTGCAAAACCAGCGAATCTAAATCTATGGAAGAGCCCGCGGCATTCTGGATCAACTCAAAAATGTACAAATTCAAATCCCCTTATTTCAAGCTATTAAAGATGTTCCTATTTTTGGAAAAGCTATTAAAGAAGCCTGTTTGAAGAAGCCTGGACGAAAGAAAAAGGATCCCCAAACAATTCATGTCTTAGGGAAATTGGTTGATATAATGTTGGGAAATGTAGTCATTCCAAAGTATCTTGATCCCAGAAGTCCTGTAGTGCAGATACATAAAAATGGCCAAGTTGTAAAAAATGTTTTGATTGACTTAGGTGCTGCCATTAATGTCATGACAAAGCATACTATGGACTCCTTGAATATTCTAAATATTAGGTCTACACCCACAATTCTGTAGCTTGCAGATAGCTCCACAGTCAAACCTGATGGGATGGTGGAAGATGTAATTGTCACTCTTGAATCTTGGGAGTATCCTGCTGATTTTACAATATTATCAGTTAAGGCAACTTTAGGAGGGTACCCAGTTATCCTTGGTAGACCATGGTTAGCAACTGCTGATGCTTTTATAGGATGCCATTCTGGAGATATGACCATTTCTGATGGACAGTCCACAAAGAAATTGGCCTTGTATCCGCCTGCTAGACCTCAACCATATTTGTCCCAACCTGTTTGGCCAGATGTGGAGGAAGAAACTGAAGAAGCCAATTCTTTGGCTCAATTAATGATGCTTCAAAATGATCCATTCTCACAATTTCAGAGTGAAGATGCTTTGCTTTTTCAAATTCTGCAAATTAACCCTGATACGGGTAGTTCATCTGATCCAAGTGGTAGCCATCTTCAATGTTTCCTGCAGCAATCAGATTCTAAGAGTTCACTGCCTAAACTTCCAGCGATTTTTCATAATTTTCTTCCACAAGAGGTACAAACATCACCTATAGATTTTATGAGTAATCTCATGAAGTAGATAGAATTGTCTCCAGGTCATTGCTTAAATGTGAATAGCAAGCTGTCACAATCTCAACAGGATGACTTATTAAAAATGCTACAAGAACAACATAAAGCTTTTGCATGGGAATATGGGGACATGCAAGGAATAGATCCTCAAGTTTGTACTCATAGGATATATATCAAAGAAGATTACTCACCAGTTAGACAACCTCAAGGAAGAATAAATCCAGCACTTAGAGAAATTGTGAAAAATGAACTTCAAAAGTTGCTTGATGTTGGTTTTATTTACCTAATCTCTGACAGTCAATGGGTCTCTCCACTAGTCATTGTCCCCAAGAAAGGAGGAAAATGGAGAGTGTGTGTAGATTACAGAGAATTGAACAATGCCACTAAAAAAGATCACTTTCCACTACCTTTTGTAGACCAAGTACTAGACTCACTGTCTGGAAAAAAATATTTTTCCTTTTTGGATGGCTACAGTGGGTACAATCAGATAAAAATTGCCTCTGAAGATCAAGATAAGACCACTTTTACTTGTCCATGGGGAACATTTGCTTATTCAGTCTTGCCTTTTAGTCTATGCAATGCGCCAGCAACATTTCAGAGAGCAGTAATTAGTATCTTTGCTAATATATCTCATGACTGTATGGAGATTTATATGGATGATTTCACTACCTATGGAGTCACATTTGAAGAAACATTGGTGAATTTAGAAAAATTATTGAAATGGTGAAGAGAGAAAAATTTGTCTCTAAACAGTGAAAAATGTTTTCTAATGATGGAAGAAGGTATTGTTCTAGGTCATCATATTTCAAAAATGGAATTGGGTTGACTACACTTCAAATTGAAGTAATTGAAATTTACAAACTCACGCAAAACAAAAGATGTCCCGAGGAAGTTTCATTGGCCATCACGGTATTATAGGAGGTTTATAAAAAGATTTGAGAAAACTTGCCAACCCACTTTATGCCTTGTTAACTAAGAGTTCTCAATTTGAGTGGGCCGAGGCATGAAAAATCCTTCACGCAACTAAAGGACTTGCCTCAATTGTTCTTCAAGGTCCAAAATGGAATTTTCCTTTTCACATACATGCTGATGCATCTGATTTTGGTATAGGAGCAGTTTTAAGTCAAAAAGAAAATTCAATTGAGCATGCTATTTATTTTATCAGCAAAAACCTTCAAGGTTCTGAGCTCAATTACACTGTTACAGAAAAGGAATTGCTTGCAGTAGTGTATGCTTTAAATAAATTTAGGCATTATGTCACAAGTTATCAGATATTCATCCATACTGACCATGCAACAATCAAGTATCTGATGAACAAACCTGCCATTTCTGGTAGATTGGCACGATGGCTCCTGTTGTTACAAGAATTTGACATTACAATAATTGACAAACCAGGAAGAGCTAATGTTGTAGCTGACTTTTTATCAAGACTTCAATTAGCTGCACCTGTTGAACATGAGGTCATTGATGATAAGTTTCTAGATAAACACTTGTTCTCCATTGTTGCACATACACCATGGTATGCAGACATTGCCAATTATCTAGCAGCAAACAGAATACCAGCTCACTTTTCCCCAAAAGAAAAGAAGTTGTTAATAGAAAAAAGTTTTAATTTTTCATGGATTGCAAATTATCTGTTTTATACTAGATCGTCGGGTAATGCAAAGATGTGTAAGAGAAGATGAGACATATGATATATTGCATACTTGTCATGATGAACCATGTAGGGGACATTTTGTAGCAAAGAGAGCATCAATGAAGATTCTTACAACAGGGTACTACTGGCCAACATTACACAAAGATAGTGTGGCCTATACAAAGAAATGTGACCAGTCTTTAGTGTATGGTAAGAACCAACTAAGTCGGATGAAATATACTATATCCGGTGTAGTCTGCCCCTTTGATAAATGGGGGTGGGGCTGTGGGACCAATTGATCCACCATCAAATGGAAAATCATATATTCTAGTTTACGGACTATGTCACAAAATGGGTTGAGGTAAAAATATGACTCATGCTCGAGATAACAAAGTTGCTAAATTTCTGTATGAACAAATTTTCATTAGATTTGGAGTTCTCAGAGAGCTTGTAACTGATCAAAGAGCTCAGTTTACATCGAATCTGATAACTGCATTAATGAACGACTATAAGATCAAACATAAGAAGTCCAGCCCCTATCATCCTCAAGCCAATGGTCAGGCAGAGGCAACAAATAGAGAAATTGAGGCGATCCTCACAAAAGGCGGTACATATTCATAGAAAGATTGGAAGCGGTAGACTTCTGAGTAGTTTTGGGCATCTGAGCGACATGGAAGAAAACAACTGAGTTTACACCTTTTGAGCTATTTTATGGGAAAATAGCTATGTTACCCATAGAATTTGAACATAAAACTTTGAAGACAGCTCTTGAACTCAACATGGACTTATTTGAAGCACAGAAGGACCATCTCCTGCAGCTAAATGCTTTTGGACAAGATGAGAAGAATTTGCCCTGCGGCATATAGAAACAATCCAACAACAAAGGAAGAAATGGCATGATCAACACATAAAAACCAAGAAATTTTTTGCTGGTGATTGGGCTCTGTTATATGATTCCAGATATCAAGAACACTAAGGTAAGCTTACAACACGCTGGCTTAGCCCCTATGAAGTTGAAAATGTGTTTGACAACGGAGCTGTACATCTGGTGACAATTGATCCAGTTCGCTTCAAATTGCTAGTTAATGGCCACCGACTCCGATTGTACCAAAAACCAGTCTCAAAGGAAGAATTCATCGTGGTTCATTCAAGTTCCTCCCGTTACTCTTCCTGCAGCCAAAGGCTTTAGCCTTTCTCCTGTAGCTTCATCGCAATTTTAAAAATGCATGCTCATAATAAATGTTTTCTTTTTAAAAGGAAACCCCTTTTTCTCCATACTCATTTATCGCCCCCATCTCACTTCTTTATCTTCCATCCATCCATCCCATCAATCCATTCCATTCGTCCACCTCGTCCGCCCATGTCACCCATCCACTTCATCCATCCACATCACCCTTAATTAAGATATCTTTCCCAATTGTCAATTCATGCAGACGTCATCATCTTTCTTCACACGTACGTGCAATTATCAAAGGTACGCAATATCTTTTCTTATCGCATATTTGATTTATTTTATTCTATTCATTTACTGCTATGATAGTACCAGTCATTATTACAAAATCTCTGCCTATTCTTTAGTACATGTGAGGACACATGTCATACTCTAAGTAGGGGGTGGGGTAATCCACCTTTTAAAACTTGTCTTTTTGCCGCTGTCATAACTGCGTAAATAACCTTTCTTTAATACTTTTCTGGTACTTTCCAAATGTGATCGCATGTCCTTCTTTATTGCATTTCTTTCTTGTAAAAATATGATTCTAAAGGCGCTTGTTTAAACAAACTCATTTGAAAAGAAATGTGACGGCACAACAGAAGAAAAATCAGAGCACAAAGGGAAACAGGGAATTTGAATTTTTAGCAAGGAATTGAGTTCAACTATGAGAAAACTATGAACATGGGTGGTCAGTTGGTGCGACATGAGCCTGTAGCTCATGAGCTATTGTTGCAAAATCCTCAAACGGTCCATGCATTCAGCCTCTGTGGATGGTTGAATTATTTCTTGAGTTTAAATGCTTTTGATGAGGAGGCTGCTGGAGAATTTTTGAGAACCCTTTTTGAAGGGGAAGCTACTGTATGGGGTCTAACGGTTTTTGCAACTGAAGACATAATTGCTGAAGTAACCGGGCTTCTAGCCATTGGAGAAAATTTTTCTTCAGACGCTGCAGCTGCTAGGGCTGAGTTTTCAATGCCCACTGATGGACCTTTAGAAGTCTCCAAGCAGGGATGCAAGCGGGTATCATTGCCTCCTCCTTATTCAGAATACGCTGCTTACATAATCAGGTATTTGACCTGTGAAGGTCATTTCTCTTACCTACATTCTCATCATTTCAAATTATTAAGCCATATGAGGCATGGGTTAGTTGTAAATATTTTGAATTTTCTGTTAAAATTTCTAGAACAAAGTGCCCATGGAACCCAACAGGGGAAAGATAATTTTGTTGCTCACCACGGCCTTATCAAATTACTGATTGAATGCTCTTTAAGAGATGTCTCACCTCTTTCCTGGCAACAATTTGTTGCTCAAAAGAGCTTGCAAATTCCACAACCCCCTAGGGTACTTAACCCACGGCCTCAGAAAAAGAAGGAAATTGCGTCTACTAGTAGAACAGGGCAGGGGTCATCTACTCCTGGAGCACCTGGTCCTGCAGCTTTCACACCTGAATCCTCTGCTAGGGTACAAACTAGTTCTGCCACTAGGAGAGAAAAGGGTAAAACAAAGGCATAAGGGTCCCCTGAATCTGACCCTCGTTCTCAGAAAAAGGAAATATCCTTCTCCTGCAGCATCATCCCCTGCAGCCATCTATCTTACAGCAACACCTGTTGCTATCACCAGTTCACCATCATCCTCTGGTAGGGAAGAGCCCTCTGAGCAGACAAGAAAGAGGAAGGCTACTAGAACGCCTCCTGCAGCCGCATCAGTACCAAGAAGAGTTTCCACAAGGAAACAATCTAAGACCTCTCATGTTTCACCTCAACCAGAGGTTATTGTAATTTCAGAAGGGTCTGTTGAGTCTGAATTTAATGTTTCTTAGAATATGTCCGAAAATGCCGCACACAGTCCATTCGTTCCTGAAGAGGAACAAGTTGAGACAATTGAAACAGGGCATAATGAGCAAGGGTTACCAAATCTTGATGACTTGGCTACAGCTGCTATGTAGTTTTCAGAGGAAGCACAACCTTCTCCACTGTAGCAACCTGAATTTATCTTGCAGCAAGAGCAGGAATTGACTGAATAATTGAATGTGCCTAGTGAAGCTATATTTCACCCTGCAGCTTGTAAAGCCATTGTTGTGTATAGGAAGACGCTTTTAATTGAGTTTCTGGAATATGTTAAAGCTAATTGGGAACTAGTTACATTGCAAACCTTGACTTTCCAACACATAGCCCAGACTGACATGCAACAAAGTCTATGGGAAGTAGAAAGGAAGAAACTGAGAAAGGAAATTGAAAGTCAGAAACAGGAAATTGTTGAGTTGAAAACAAAAATGGATGAAATGTTAAAAGTAACTGGTCAGATTATGGAATGCAGACCACCACCAAGAGTTTATACTCTGTGCCTCAAAGAATAGTTCTTATGGTTCCAACTGATGAGAATTTCCAGAAACCAAGATCCTATACTTCATACTGCCAAAGAATTTTATGAAGCATACCAGGCAACCCCAAATTGGTTAAGAAATTCTCTGTGTGAATTCTATTTACATGGCTTTTTAATTCCATTTGAAACATAATGGAATCCTCTTTTGTATATTGGTGATATTTATTTAAGAGCATTTATGTCATGGGAAGCAAATGAGGCAAATTATGCCAGGCAGTGGGAAACATATGAGGAAGCTAAGAAAACTGAGCCTGTTCCGTTATGCTCTCAAAGTTCAAACCCCCATGCAATGTTGCAAGATTGGTTTGCTCTAACATATGGCATTAATAATGTTACAGCCAGAGAGAAGATATTTGATATCAGGAAACATGTATATGATGAATTTCAGGCACATCAATATTCGTTTTGGAGACTAGCATATACCAGAAGTGAGAAAAAATGGGAAAGATTAGCTGTTGGATTAAGAAAATCAGAACCACACAGTCCCCTAAATTTCACAACAGCTCTTAAAAGGTCAAACAGATACATACAATTGGGACTTCAAACGAGATTTGAACTATGGTTGCCATTGACATTCAAACCTCCTGTGCTAATGTGGCCCCTCTATCCTCACCAGGCTACAAATCTTAATGATGATTTAGAAAACCAAAGGTATGAAAGGTGTCGGGATTTCAGAGGATTTTATTACAGGTTTGGAAATCCATCTCAGAGTCATGCAGCAACCACTGACTTCAGAGAAACCACCAGAAAAGTTAATGCTGGAGGACGAGCATTGGGCTAAGTAGGGGGCAGTGATGAGCTTAAAATATGTTCATAAGTTTGGATATTATGATAAACTTTTAATATCTTTACTTTTGTTATTTGTGGCTGTTTAAACTATGTTGAAACCTTTTATGAGGATATCCTGTAGCAAAATACTTTCATATTCCTGTAGCTTATTGTGTTGACTTGATTACATTTATTGCCCCGTTGACTCCCTAAATGACTGGTATATCGCATACAATTTTTGAATGATGAAATAGATTTAAATGTGTGATTAATGAACGGTTATTGTGTATGTGCCATACGCATTTTCTTTTGCACCTGTTACCTTTTGTTTCGCAGGTTGTTGAAGAATGATCGAGTCAAGCGCAGTCAATCTCGGCCTTGCACTAAAGTCTATTTCCTGCACGACTTTGAGGAAGCTCTAACGAAGACTCTTTGACCGAAGCCGTTGGGAAATATTTTTAATGACAGTCAATCTGGAAAGAGTGGAGCACTACATTCTCTCTAGATCGGGTTGAACGCATAAATTCATTTATGAAGTTTGTTCCTTGATTTGGGGATACACTTTACTTCCATGTCTTTCTTTGATAGGGTTAGTTAGTTAGTTGCTCTCCTGATTTAAAAATAAGGTTCTCCTCCTGCACGAGCAAGACGATAGTTAGAGTAAGATAGAAGATAGCAAATATCATGTAAGAATCAGTATGATAATGAAAAGCAAAATCTGTTTGACAAGAGACAGAGTTTGTTGTTAGTTTCCATTTCAACAAAGCAATGTATACCATTCTGTTTTCATGAATAAAGTTTGATGAAGTTCTGAGTTCAGCATCTGTGTAATCAGTAGATGCTTGCTAAGGGGGCCCACTTAGTAAGTATCTGTAGCTAGTTAGTTAGTTGTTCATTCCTGTTGATCTTTAGTTAGCTCTCATCTTTGAAGTTTTCATACAAACTCAGTCTTATATTGCTCCTGCAACATAGAGAACCCATCCCTGTGCCTGTTCCTGCAGCATAAGGCCAATTCATGGTTTTTGTTTCAGTCGTAGTCATTATGGTTTCTGTTTTAATCAAATCATAGTTAAGTTAAATAATTTTGCATTACCTTCCTGTGGCGTAGATAGAATTCTTTTCCAGTATTTGTTTTCTGCTAAGATTTGACCAAAACTAATTCTTGGTGCATATATTTTTCCGTGCCATTTAAAGTATACGTCCCTTGGTTTGACAAGTAAATGAACGTCCACAGAGAGATGTTAGTCACCTGTCGGAATGTCCAATTCCCAGGAAAGGTTCTACTGTGATTTTCATATCCTTTTGTGGGCGCGGCCACTACACTTAACAAATTATGCTTTAAGCCTGGTACATAAAATACATCATCAATATATTTTTTCTCATCTTGTTTTGTTGTGATTAATATCCTCCCTTTCCCATGACTGATGCAATTGTATCATTTCTCATCTTGAGTTCAGATTTGATGGACTCATCCAAATTCTAAAACATCTCTTTACGTCCTGTCATATGATTGTTGCAACCACTATCAACATACCATTTGTCATCATTTACTTCCTCCTTTGTACTACATGTTAGCAAAACATATTCCTCCTTCCTTTCACCTTCATTTGCATATTGGGCTTCATGTTTACTTTCATCTACAATCTTTTTTCTACATTTAGCTGCAATATGTCCATACTTTTGACAATAATAATATTGAATAGATGATTTATCATACCTCTGAAAACCTCTGCCTCTTTGCTAAAAATTTTCTCTACTGCTACCTCTTGCTTGAGTGTAACTATAATTTTCTTCATAACTTCTATTGCTTCTTTGACCTCTACCTCTTTGTTGAAAATGCCCTCCTCTTCCTCTTGAATTTTTACCTCTTCCTCTTTGTGCTGAAGATGATTCTGGTGCAACTTCTTTTTCTTTCAAAAATACTTTTCTCTTTAAAGCTTTCTCAAGTGGTTCCTTTGCTTATTTATTTATTCTATGCTCATGTGTGTACAAAGAACCCATAAGCTCATCTACAGATAAAGTTGTTAGATATTTTGATTCTTCAATAGCTATGGCTATAGTATCATATTTTGTGGGAAAACTTCTTAAAAAAATTCAACAATTTTTTGGTCAATCATAATCTCACCATTTATTTTCATCTGATTAACTATCCCCATTGTACGAGTAAGAAAATCTCCCAAAATTTTAGAATTTGACAGTTGTAACATTTCAAAATCTTTTCTAAGAATTTGTAAATGAACTATTCTTACCCTTTCTATACCTTGAAATGATTGTGCAAGAAGATCCCATGATTCTTTGGCCGTTGAAATACCTATAACTATTGGAAGGAGGGTTTCATCAAGACCCTGCATAATGAACAATAATGCTTTCTAATCTTTTTTTTTATTATTTTGCAATAAATCCCTTTCATTTTGTGTAAGTACTGCTAAAGTTGGTACATATGTTGGTTCTGAATACCCATTCTACACAAGATCCCATAGCTCCTGTGATCTAAACAAAATCTTCATTTGAAAGCTCAAAAATTATAATTTTTTCCATTAAATTTAGGAATTTGCAGTTGTGTATTGTTAGCATTCATTGCCATTTCGAACCGGCTCTGATACCATATGTTAAAAAATAGAAAAATAAAAAA
>VDFB02066242.1:0-13099 GCA_007258455.2 Sequoia sempervirens
AATCCTTCTTATGTTTTGAGGCATTGTTATTCAGAGGTCTCTGGTTCAGTTTTGAGGGACTTACTATTTATAGTAAGTTAGCGAATGTTAGAGAGGGACCCTGTTGGTGTACGTTTTATCATCCACCGAACACATAGAATAAAATGTCCAGAGACACTCTATCCTCTCTTGAAAAACCACCGCGTATGCTAAGATTGCGAGAAGATCATATGGCGATTCCAAGGTTTCTTTTGTCAGGTCTTGACGTGTGGATAAGCTCAATGGGCGTTGTGATTTGCTGGTAATAAACAAGGGGACTTACGTTAAAGAACTTTTCACAAGTTTGGGACTTAGGCGGATTTATCATTAAAGGCTTCTCAATTAGGACTTCAATTTGGATCTCAGAAAAAAGGAAAAAGGATAAGGGTTCAGGGGATCTATTCTACGCCTAAGAATTCAAGAGACAATAAGGATCCGGTGAAAGGGATAAACCACACTTTGTTTCGCCTCCTGCTGGACAACATACGCAAAGTGAGTGCAATCTTCAAAGGGTGTGATAATGATTTTCAAACCTCGAATGAGGCTGAAGTTAAGCTTCCATGATTATAAGCTCAGGCTAACTTTACGCATTGAATGCAAATCATCCATTCGAAGAAAGTATGAGCAATACTTCACCATTGAATCGATACGATCAATCTCTCATTCACTTAACCAACTTTCAAAGCAAATTCTATGTAATCTAATTCTAACTTTAATCTATGGCGGACGAAGATATGCAACCTCGCTTACTATTTGACAATAAAAGTTATTCAAAGCAAATCATGCATAAGAGCTTTTATTATTCGAAATAGTCTCAATGCAACAATCTCATACTCTGTCTCCACACCCTTTACAAATGAGGGGCGAGCTCAATTTATAGGCTCCCCAATTACAATTCAGTGGCCAAGATTGATTTCAAATCAACGGCCGAGATTACAAAATAAAACCCTAATTAGGGTTTGTCACTTTCGACCAATGAGAAAATTTCATTTGAGGACACTTGTCCTTTTTGCTAAATATAAACCAACAATAAAATAGAAAGTTGTTGCATGTTGATTTGGAACAATTTGATTGGTTGGAAGATGACGAGGCACCACCTTAGCGTGTTAGATGCCTTTCGTGGTTGCTTCGTTTTTCTTCCACGTGCTTGCCTTAGAATATTTTCGCTGCCGATGACTCTGTCCTTTGTGCTTGTTCCTTCCTAACTTAGATCTTGGAGCTCCTTTTGAGACTTTGATTTGTTCTTCTTGCCTGTACTAGAATCTTTGAGGTCTGGAAGTCTCCCCTTGGAGTAGGTGTCTGGACTTGAAGTTGGTTGCTTAGAAATTCCTCTTGCTTGAACTGGGTTGATGTTATTCCTTGGGATTTCCTCTCTGGATACTCCAATTTGTGTCGAGAAATTGTCTAAGTATGGAGATGTGTTTGGAACGCTCTTCTTGTCACCATCTGATTCTGATTGGAAGCTTGTTTTTAATTCTTCAAGAGATGAAATCCCTCAAGAAGTTGTCCTGATTGCTTCCTTCAAGTGCCTAGAATGTGGAGAAGAATGCCTCTTTGCCTTCGCCACAATGGAGGAAATTGGAATTTCCTCTGTGAAGTATTTCCCAGACTTAGCCAAATTTTGGCTACTCGGTTCATTTTGTAACATTTTCATCTGGACCATTCAACACTTAGCCAAGATTTTGGCCATATTCATGCTTGAACGAACTTTGCCTGTGGATTTTCCTTCAATTCTGAATTTGGCTTGTGCTATGTAGGACAAATTCCATCTTTGGACAAGGATTTTATTCATTTCCTCTTTACTCCTCTTCATCCTTCCTGTTTTCTGTCCAACACTTAGTGAATTCTTCTCCCCAAGGTATCAACACTTAGCCAATTTTCTCATCCTCTCCTTGGGCGGACTTCACATGAGCCTGGATGTTTTCTCTCTCGACCTAAGTCAGACTTCAAGCCACTTTGGACAAACATCTGTAGGGAGAAGTCGAACTTTCTCTAGTGCTTACCATCTTTTCTCTTACACTGGGGCGAACTTTCTCAACACTTTGACATTTCTTTTCTTGGTCCAGGTCGGACTTTGCATCATGTTTGCCATTGTACTTGGCAGATCTTATGGATGTCTGGACATACTTTCTCCAAGCAAAGTCGGATTTTGTAAGGGTTTGGACATGTGCTTGGGCAAAGTCGGACTTTCACTTGTCTTTGCCATTTTCATCTCCCCTCTAGGCACTTCATGCCTTAGAAATTTCCCATCATGCTTGGGGCCGGATTTTGGACTGTCTTGGACACTTCTCTAGGTGGACTTTGCACTTTTCTTGGACATCCATCCTTGGGCAGACTTTGCTTCATGCTGGACATCTTCACCTTGGGCGGACTTGAAGCTTGCCTTTCCATCCATTATTTTGTCCAAGGCACTTTATATTTCTAAGTATTGGAAATAAATTATTAAAATGTCAAAATATTTAATTTATTTCCAACCCGTTCATTTTTGGACCCATGGCTATTTTGATTTTCTCTTCTTTTTTCTTTGGCTAAAAGTTTATTTTCCAATTTTATCCCAATTTTCGTCTAGCCAAGTCAAAATTCTAGCCATTTCGTCGACAAATGTTACGCCAAATCCTTATTTTCTCCTGTCATGGTGAACTTTGAATTGCATTGGGCACATTTTCTTATGCCAAAGTCAAATTTTCTCTCACTCGAATGAATTTCTCTAGGCAAAGTTTGTGTCTGGATGTCTTCCTTAGGTGAAATTCCATGATGCTTGACAGATTTTTATCTCCCTTAGCCAAGGGTGGACTTTCATACCTCTTTGCCTTTTGCATTTTTCTCCAAGGTCGGACTTGGCATGTGCTTTGCCATTTCCTCGGTGGTCTTCATATGAGCTTGGACGTTTTCTTCAATCAAAGTCGGACTTCATGATGCTCAAGACATTTTCTTATCCAAGTCAGACTTTATTTTGCCTTGAACATGCCTTACAAAGGTTTGGACATGCTATGCTTAGGCAAGGTCGAACTTTCTCATGCTTGTGCCATCCTTTTTTCCCTCACTCCATTTGGCTTGAAGCAGACTTGCCACCATTCCATTCTTTGAAGATTCGCCTCGTGTCGTCATCCACCTACAAGAAATAAATAAATTCAAATTTTCTCTCTCCTAAACATAACTTTTCAGGATAAGCTTTGAAAGATTTTTTATAAATTTTCTAATTTCATTTTCAAGCTTTTAATTTTCTCCAAAATAGCTAATTTATTTGATTTTATCTTTATTTTATTTTTTAAAATTTAGCCATGGCGAAAATTATTCATCAATCCCAATGTTGGATGAAGATTTTCATTTTCTCTCTCCTGAATTCTAGCTTCGAAGTTGAATTTTTAACACTCTCTCTTGAAGTCACGGTGAATTTTGTGTCGAATTTATCATTTCAAAGCGAATTTCATACTCTTTGCAATTTTCATCTTGGCATGGGCATATTTCATAATTAATTCTCCATTTTAATCTCCCGAAGTCGGAATTATCACTGATTTGCCATACTCTCTCTCTAGAAATCGAACTCTTTGAGACTTGTTTTATTTATTTTATCAAGGCAAACTTTCAAGACTTTTGTCATTTATTTTCTATCCTATCTCCTCTTCATATTGCCCTCTTATCATGGTGGACTTTGCAAAGTATTTTCCAATTTTTATTTTCTTCCATGATAAACTCTCTTTCTTCTTTGTTATTTTTTACCCCTCTCTCTCTAGGCGGACCTCGTAGAGAGTCTTCCATATGCCCCTTTTAAGCTGGGCGCACTTCCTAAGGCTCTTTTCCATGTGCCTTTTTAAGATTAGTGGACTTTGGAGAGAGTTTCCCAAGTGTCATAAGAGAGGCGGACTTTCATTAACACTTGCCAAGTGACTTTTCAATCCTAGGTGGACTTCTTACTTTATTTCCAAGCACCTCTCCACATGGCGGACTTACCAAAGTATTTGCCAAATGACATTTCAAAGGTGGGCGCACTTTTAACATTTCCTTCCAATGTCCTTGCAAGTTGGCGGACTTACCAAAGTCTTTGCCAATTGACTTTTGAAGGATGGCGGACTTCATAAGGTTTTTGCCAAGTGGCAGGGCGGACTTTTGAAGACTTTTCCATTTCACTTTTCATGGAGGGCAGACATTACAAGACTTTGGCCAAATGCTTTTCTAAGTTGGGCGGAGTTTCCAAGACATTTTCCAAATGTTTCCCTAAGGCTGGCGGACTTTACTAAGTCTTTTTCAAATGACCTTTAAGATGGACGCACTTCCTCAAATATTTGCCAAGGAGCTGGGCGGACTTCCCAAGGTTTCTGCCACTCATCACTCTCAGCTGGTGGACTTTATAAGACTTTTGCCATTCTTTAAGAAGCCAGCTCTCCACACTTAGGTGATTTTTACCATGGATTTACTGATTTTTTTGATGAATTTTCCAGATTTTCCAATTGATTTTTGTAATTTTTTTACTGATTTTTTTCCAGATTTTAATCGGTTTTCTGTGATTTTCTAATCTGGAAGTCTGATTTTTCATTGCTTTTCTCAAATTTTTCAAACTTAATCAGATTTCACCAAAATTGATTTTTCGTGATTTTCAGTTCGTTTTTTCAATGTTTTTTCGATTTTTAGGTTGATTTTTGGATCTAAAAATAGAAAGTTAACTCGCTGACCAGGGTTGACTTTCTAAAAATAGAAAAAGCAAAATCCCTAAAAAATAGGGAACCCCGTTTGGTCCAAAAATACCAAAAATGAAAAAACGAAAAAGCAAAAAAACAGATTCCCTAAAAAATAGGAAGTGTTAGAATTGGCCGAAAGCACAGGCGATCCTCGTCTCTCGGGCCTTCTAAGCACTTCCATGACGTTTATGCACTGATTCAAGCATGGATTATTGACTTGGCTCGGATGACTCTCAAAAAACTAACTTGAAACTCTCAAAATGATGACCTCATTGTAAAAAGACAAGTGATAAGCAGTTGCGACGCCAAGGAAAAAAACAAAAAAAGGGGGTCCCCATTTGCAATGGGGCGATGTGTGAAAAGGTCACAACAGACCCTTACTATTTTTAGTAAGGAAGTTGGTTGCACAGTGGATACAATGGTTAACTCCCAGGTTCAGACGGAATTGAGAAATAATGATTATTTATGGAGTTATGTTAATTAATTATTAATAAAGTGATTACTTTATTAATAATTAATTATAAAGTGCAATTATAAAGTTTTAAATTCACTTTATGTCCGATGGGGCCATGACCCTCAAAAGGTCACTTAAAGTACATTAAATATTATTATTTAATGAGCACCCATTTATTGAAGCATTAATTAAAGTGAAAGGCAAATATTAAATATCATTTTAAATGATTTAAAACAGATTTCTAGAAGGGATCGACCTATTTGGAGAAGTATATAAATGCCATCAAAAAGTAAATGAAGGTATCATTGGGTCATTTTATACTTGTGCGATTGGAGAGCTCTTCTCTTGGAGAAGGAAACCCAGGGTTTCTACATATTTCAGCTTTGGAGAGCGTAGCTACTTCGAAGTTTGTGCATTCTGAGGTTGTGAAAGACTAGCTGAAGATTGCCTCGTGGATTGGCTTCATTCAGGAGTCAAACATTTGCTTCACCGGATTTATAGGAGGGATTCAAAATAAGGGTTTCATTATCTTTTCAAGATCAGAAGATTGTTTCCGGGTATGCATTTGGCTATAAAAATCTTTGAAGAATAAATGAATAAAGATATATGCTTGTAGCATTTGTAATTGTTTTACATTTTCTAGATTAGTCTTTATTTCCAGCATTTTATGCATTTGTCATTTATGCATTATTATATCAAAAACACAAAAAGACTTACAAACCCTCATCACTCAACATTAGTTATCAAAGGTTAGAGACAATAGGTCTCTTACAATGGTATCAGAGCGAGGTTTCCTGCCATCCTATGTGGGAAATAATTTTTTATAAAAAGAAAACTCTCAAAATATTATAATCTGAAGATTATATTGGAGACTTGAAGATTTCAAGTTGATCAAGGATTTCAAACTTGCCAAACAGATAGAAGATTTCAAGGAAATTGAGGGCTTGAATATTATAAATGTTGGAGTTAGTTGATAATATCATTTGGTAGCATTCGATTTGGAAGTAATTGATTAAAATGTTTAGAAGAGATGAAATTTATAGTGGAAAGAGGTACATGGTTCTCCAAGCATAGATGCAACTTCCATCATAGTGTCATCCATCTTCAGGAGTGTTTGCAAATCGAAGGGAGGATTTCAAATAGCATTTAGCAAAGAATACGGAGGACGATATTATATTAGCAAGAAGACAAAACAACAAGCTGACAGATTAAGACAAATAGTCGCCTGTCAGGAGCTACTTAGTTTTTTTGGAGCCGCTTAAATTGAAATATTATTTGCTTTTAAGTCCCGGTAAAAGGAAAGAAGTGCGGGAGCTACTTGACTAGGAGAAGGCAGAGCTTCAGATTAAATAATCGAGAATACCAAGGAGCGATTTAATTGATAACTGAGAATATATAAAGGGGCACTGGTAATATTTGGAGAATTCGTGGCACCTTTAAATGAGACACCATGGCTATGACTTAAGGAGACGTGACCTTTGAACATAGTTAAAGGTGACGTGGAGAAATAGAGGAGCCCCAGAAAACATTCGATGCTTGAAGAATTTTTGACTGCCAATAGAAGTCATGCTCTAAGGGACGCATATAGTCAAACAGAAGATACGATTCAAGAGGTAGCTAATATAGAGATCAATTTTGCCGCTATCAAACTGCATAAGTCAGGAGCCACATTTCTGAAGTGGAGTTGTCTATAAGAGACTACGCCAGCAAAGAGACAAGACAATCGAGTCTCAGAGGGTGAGACTTGTGATCGTTGCAAATTTAAGGGAAATTGTGGAATTTTCAAGGCTTCATAAAGATAAAGACCATAGTTGTCGGGAAACGTGTCTACCCCCCTCTGAGATGCGTCTCTGACACCGCACCAGTACCCTGGGACGTCATCAAGTACCTGGAAACTTTTCAAAAGTCTCCCGTCGTCTCCCAAGTCTCCAACTCTAGAAAGTGGCATCTCCCGCAAAGTCTCCCGCGTCTCCCGTCAAGTATCTTGCGTTTCAAAGGCCAAACATAAAGCAAAAAACCTAAATCACGATTTTTAAAAGGTAGATGCATCATTTAGCACGCGATATCAGACTTCAGTTAGTAAGTTACAGACTTAGAGTATTTATTGTATTTTAAATTTTAAATTTTTCTACCTCTCCCGTGCTTATCCGTCTCCAACTCTCCAGTATCCTGTGCTTTTTGAATGTGAAATGTCGGTTGGACTTGGATATCTTCAAGTTCATGTTGTGCACATTATTATAGTGCAAGGCTAATGTTGATGTTCAAGGCAGTGTCGGGCTTCTACTTCTAGCCCAGCCCGATCTATGAAGGGCAATTTAAATTATAGCCTAACAGCTATTTAAATTGCAAGTCGAGTTTTTTTATGAAGAGGCACATCTCATAATAAATGATGTTTATTTAATTGTTATTGAGGCCGACATCCTTAGGCGCGAATTCATGAAGAGATGCGATTCCTTAAGGCCGACTTCATGTGTCTTGGAGACACAACTTTTGGTGAAGGCCGACATGAAGGTTAGAAGGGATGTGTCCCTTCCATTCATTTGTATATATACACATTGCTTCTTATTGTCCCTCATTTTTGACTTGTTAAAAATTGGGATAACCTATCAAAATTTTGATAAAATTTGAAGATTTTCTCTTCTAAGGCACGTTTTACTAGGTGCAAAGGTTAGAAAATTTCAGTTTTGGGTCTATAGTCCTTTTGGCTAACATTTTTCACTCACTCTTGTCCGTTTTCGTGAAATTTTGAGTCATTTTTAGTGTGTTTTTGGTCAATTTCGGGTCTTTTTAGGCAACTCAGCAGAATAGGGAAATTTAAGCCTAAGAGCAAAATTGCTTAATGTCCAAAAAATCCCGAAAATTGCTAAATGTCCAAAAAATCCAGAAAATTGCTAAATGTCCAAAAAATCCCGAAAATTGCTGAATGTCCAAAAAATCCCGAAAATTGCTAAATGTCCAAAAAATCCCGAAAATTGCTAAATGTCCAAAAAATCCCGAAAATTGCTAAATGTCCAAAAAATCCCGACTGCCTTATGCAAAATTGCTAAAACTTCCAAAAGTTCCAAAATTGCTAAAACTTCCAAAAGTTTTGAAATTGCTAAAACTTCCAAAAGTTCCGATTTTGCTTAAGTTGTTTAAAAATACCTATTTTTATTAAAATGAAATTGTCAAATGAGCTAAAAGGTCCGATTTCTTCTATTTGACAAAATGTAAAATTGCAATGAGTCTCTAAAAACCCGAAATGCAAGTAAAAGGCATTTTTGAAGTTATTTGTTATATTTTTCACTTGCAATGAGCATCAAAAAACCCGAAATTCACTTGTGAGCCCATTTTTGTATCAAATTATCCCTTCCCTTGTCAGTCTTGTTTACACACATGATCTATCAAACCAATAAATCAAGGCATGGGCATTGTTTTATAACAATTTCATCTTGAATAAGGTATTATGGGTTCTTCATCAGTGAACAAAAGAAGAAGAGATACAACAGTAATTCATGGAGCAGCTCGAAGGTCAATAATCGTCATGAAACCATCTAGGGACAAAGTAAATCAAGCATGGAAAAAGGACGCAACGAAGAGAAGAACTTCCTAAAGAAATGGTACTACTCCAAGCCTGTGATAAGGTTGAAGTTCGCCAAGGACACAAAGATCATTAAGAATGCAAATTCTCGTTCCAAGTTCGAGATCTCTTCACCAATCCTGAATACTTCAAGTTCTAAAATCTTGAAGCAGCATGAAGATCATCGTAGATGAAGGATGATGTAGTTAGAGTCGTGTCTTGGACACTTAAAATAATTTCAATTATGTATTTTACTTTCGACAAAGTATATGTAAAAACAAGTTTTGCAATTGCAAGTGTTCTTTCCTTGCAGTTTTGGAAAATGTAATTACATGTAAGTTCTTACAAATCAAATCACAATTTGGATTGTAATTTTGAATAAGTCAATTGCAATTAGTTATCGGTTGAGAGATTTTCTCAAGTTTGTTGAGATCCTCCCACCTTTTTCTCCAGACCTCTCTCCTATAAATACTTGAGAGGGTTTATTGTAATCTTTGATCTTTTGGAAATGCAACAAAATTCTGCCAATTTGTGAATGCATTCTAAGACTTTGAGTTTAGATGTAAATCAGATTGCAATCAATAAAGAAAACGAATTGCTTCCAAACTTTGTGTTGGTACAAATTGTAATGTGACGACATTATCTGAAATTGATTGTGGGTTTTGTGGTGTTATACAAGAGAGATTTAAACTCAATCATGCAGACTTTGAGCTGCAAATTGTATTTAAAGTTTTAAATTGGTTTTTTTAGATTTGATACTATAGACTTTGAGCTGTTTGTCACATTTGAAGCTATTGTAGAACGCTCAAGCAAAGGAGATAACTTGCAGACTTTGTGTTGCTTTTATTTTCTATGTTTGTGCATTAAAAGTACATCATGTAGTTAGATTTTGAGCTGCTACATACTATACTTAATTACCAGAAAATCATCTAAAAAGGTTGATAGGAGAGTAAATTGTCAAAGACTTTGTGCTTTCAATTTGATTTCCCGTCCCGAAGGAGCAACGAAAGTCTTTGCGCTTTCAGGAAACTTTATTTTCTCTTTCCTAATTCCACTGCATAGCTGCTGTAATAAGTTTTATCAACTTTTACTATTTCTTTTCTGAGAAGAGAAAAGAACATAATCTTTCCTGAAATAAGAGGAACGATTGTTGTCCTACCCATTTAGTTTTATTTAGTCAAAGGGGGAGCCTTCCCTTAATTAGGAGAGTTTAAACTCGTGTGTTGTGATTGAAACCACAATTTTGTATACTTTCACAAGAATACAAAATTTTCAACCAACACTTCTCCATTGTATTTATTCATTCATTGTTCATTATAGTTCGATATCCATAGTGCGAGTTGGAGTAGTAAGAAGTTATCAAGTGCAGATCGACATATCTGTTGAAGGATGTGTTATATCATTGCTGTGTTAGCATCAAATTGTGGTGATCATTCTTGGCCTTAATATCGGCCTCTTTGTAAATGAGACATTCATTGATATTCAATATATAAGTGATATATTGTTGCTGGGTTTTTCTCCCTCAAGTGGAGGGTTTTCCCAGGGTATATGTTGTGTTATTGTGTCTGATTTTTGAATTAAATTCTGTCTATCTAATCTGATCATGAAAACTAACAGCTTATACTAATAGTAATTTTTGATTTTTCAGATTGTTTTATAATTTATTTTATATTTAGCATCAGCCATCACCAGTAATCTCCACAAGAGCATTGCCCCTGTTTAAAATCGTGGTTTTAAACAGGGGCAATGCTCTTGTGGAGATTGTTGGTGATGCTAAATAAAACAATCTGAAAAATAGCATCGCCAGTAATCTCCACAAGAGAAATGTTGTTGTGGATATTACTAGTGATGCTAAATAAAACAATTTGAAATTTTTTAAATTAGGCTTGCAATATATATTATTAATTTTTATATAAAAAAAAAATGTCATCTCCAAGTACCCCTGTCTTCTATTTTCAAAAAAATGCCATACCGGTACCGGTACCAATCTCCCGTACCAATACCAATACCAGTCTCACGGCAACTATGATAAAGACAATACAAAAAAGACAAACTGCAAACTACTATAAAAGATAAAATTGAAGGCCTTCAGATAAAGACGTATTCCAAATAAAGACAAATACAAGTGAGAAGGAAATCGTAGCTTCCAGATAAGATAAAATGTTAGGGAAAAAAAATAAAAATCGTGGGTGGTGATTAAGTGTCATTAAGATCATATAAAGCTATGAACTTCATGTTTAGGCGGCTATCTTTGGAGCATACAATTCATTTGGGATTTATATGTATTTTGGAACTGTGTATTGAGCTGCTATTGCTAAAACTGAAGAATGTATAGCCAGAATACCCTTGAAATGCACTGGTTGTTGTGTAACTAATTTTTGAGTGTGATTGTTGTAGTTCACTCATTAATTATTGATCATTCTGAGCAAGTAGTATATACAGATTTGCCTTTTATAATCATTCAGATTGAACTAGTAGCAAGTTTGGTGCACATTTCTAAGTGTTAGCACTCTTTTAGCATAACTAAGAACAGAAAGTCAATGCATTAAGCTTGAATACCATTTGATGATATATTCGGTTTTATAGTCTCCAATCAAGTTTTAAAATGAGTTCAAGCAGTGGAAAAATAATGGATTTGGGTGATGGAAAATGGTTAGCCAAGATGTTATATAAATAGGGTAAAAAACTTAGCAAATCATCACAATCTAGATTTGATACATTGTGTATTTTGAATAGGTTGGAAGAAATTTTGAGTTATGTAGAACAGTCACCTTCAACATTGCTTTATATAGCGATGGTTCCTATAGTGAAAGCTTTGAGTGAGCATAGGTACTTGAGACACAGTGATAGTGAGGTTAGGCTCGCGGTTGCCCTATGCATCAGTCAGTTTTTAAGGATCACAGCTCCTTGAGTTACTTATGACACGACCATCATGGGTGAGGTTTTTCAGCTGATTATTGACAATATGGTTGGGATTGATGACATTGGTAGTCCTCCATTTGGAAGAAGGGTTAAGTTATTAGAGTTGATGGCAGGGGTAAGATCATGTGTTGCCATGTTGGAATTTGTTCATCATGATCTTGTGTTGCAGTTGTTCCGACTTTTCTTGGAGTCCATCAATTTGGCACATAATCTACCCAAAACTACATGGGAGTTATTATGATGTCCATCATTGATAACATGGATAATATATCTCAGCCTATTATGTCATTACTTCTAGCTGTTCGTAAGTGAGAAAAATTGACATCTCCAGCTGCTTACATTTTGGTATGCAGTGTTTTTGAATAGTGTGAAGGTAGGCTGAGGCCCTATTGGGTTGAGGAGGAGCAGGTGCAAGAAAAGAAGGTGAGTTTTGAAGAGAATGTTGACATTATTAACGCTCAAGAAGTTGTTATCAGTCATGATAACAATTCTGATTTCTGTGACAGTAATCCTTTGCTTGAGCGTAATGATGGTGTTGATGTCATGATAAGTGCAGAAAATGTTGTGGGAGTCACTTTGAGTATTGACACGCAAGATGTGAGTGTCAAACATGAAGATAGCATGGAAAATTTGTCCCATAACCATTCCGATTTTCATGATAGCAGTAAGGAATCTTTGCATCAGCATGAGACAATAGTGTTTTCACAGATAGATGTTGTTTCTACAGAGTTGTCACATGATTTGGGTACAAATGATGCAATTTATGAGGAAGAATCATGCCATTATGAATCTAATTTTTCATATCAGACCTTAGAAAACAAAGCAGAAAATTTATTTATTGGCAATGAATCTAGGATCGTGCTTTGGATGGATATGCAGTGAATTGGGCGGCGGAAGTGTGTGAAGATATTGTCATAACAGCAATTTCTGCCTTGTCAATTGAGCCATCCTATGAGGTACATAGCAGCAGTACCTTAGTTGTTGATGTGTGCACAGTTGATAGCACACATGATGCTGCTTATCATCAGGTGAGTGACGTCGATTCAGCCTCATATCACGGTGCAGATGACAAATCGGAAGATTTGTGTGGAGACGTTTCGTCACAGGGGTATCATCATTTAGCAGGGCAATTAAAGGTTAATGACAGTAGAATTGCCACAGCCTTAGAGCATTTTAATGTTGCTCGTCAGATGTTGGCCACTTATGGTCGGGGTACTCCCGTGACAGTTGAGCACGATGGTTGTGGACTTTCCCTTACAAAATTCTATACACTTAGAGAAACAATTGGGATAATGAAGAATAATTATTTATTGTTACTATCCAATCGGGATTACCTTCTCAAGTGGGATGGTATTTGTTTTGATGCATTGAAGGGAAAGGAAGAGGAGGTTGATGAGCTCACTCATGAGCTTAAGGTGACTATGAACTCGTTGAAGAGCAGTCAGTTGGCCCTCCAAGAGTCATAGTCAC